>JASSUY010037781.1:0-17975 GCA_032466535.1 Forpus xanthops | reverse complement strand
AATGCTCCATCACTGGCAGTGTTCAATATCAGGTTGGACATAGCCTTGGGTGGCATGGTTTAGTGGGAGGTGTCCCTGCCCCTGGCAGGGGGATTGGAAGTAGATGATCTTAAGGTCCTTTCCAACACTAACTATTCTATGATTCAATCATTCTATCTTTCTATTTCAGGAGGTAAGGCACACACTTACTGAGCAGGTATCTAACAAAACATCTAGCTCCATTTAAAATAAACAAACCAAGCCCAAAGGCAAAAAAAAGGTCAGCACGTCTGCTGCAGAAAGTATGCAGAGTTCAGCCGGGGAAGAAAAGATATGCTTTCTGAATGGTAGGCCTGTTGTTTTTTGTTAGGGAGAGAGAAAAACAAACATGGAAGAGTAAACTGAAGTCTGAGAAGGGAACATCAGGAAACACAAATGCTCTGAAGAACCTCTCTGACATTTGCTTACACAATGGATGATTCCACGACAGCTGATGAAATATGCAGAATTTCTCTGTATTTGCCTGCAGCACATCAAAATCCAAAAGTGTCATGGGTTCAGCAGCAGTAGTCATTTTTTCTTTTTCATAGTAGCTGGTGCAGCACTGTGTTTTTGGTTTTCGGCTTGGGAACAGCGCTGATAACACCAGTATTTATAGCTATGGCTTAGAATGTTTAGGCTGGCCAAGGACTTTCTGAGCCTCATGCTCTGCCAGGGAGGAAGGGAAGCCGGGAGGAAGCCGAGAGGAAGCAGAAACAGGGCACGCGACCCAAACTGACCAAAGAGGTATTCCGTACCACAGCACATCATGCCCAGGATGTAGAAACGGAGCAGAGACCTGGAAGGGTGGGGGGCACTGCGTGGTCAGGCTGGGTATCAGGTGAGGGGGCTGCACTGCTTGGTCAGGCTGGGTGGAAATTGGTTGGTAAGCAGTTGTATTCTTTCCTTGTATTTCCCTTGTCATTATTATTACTGGTGGTAGCAATAGTGATTTGTGTTATACCTTAGTTACTGAACTGTTCTTATCTCAATCTGTGGGAGTTGCATTCCTTCGATTCTTCTCCCCATTCCCTCCAGGACTGGGGAAGAAAGAGGGGGGAGTGAGTGAGAGAACTGTTTGAGGGCCTTAAACCATGACAAAAAGGCAAACAAAAAAGACTTATCCATCAGTTCCAAGGAAGTGCCTGACTTAGCCTGACATCACCTACTGAGTTTGGCGCATACACCAACTTTTGACACCTTATGACCTGCTGGAGCCCATCAAGTTGTACATGATTATGATCAACCTCAAGAATATAAAGAACCCTTCTTGAATTTTCAATTGCTTATCCAAGTCTCAAAGGCATCAATTCCCTATGTACCTTTCACAGACAGTAGGAAAAAAACAAAAAACCAAAAACAAACAAAAAAATCCACAAACAAACAAACAAAAAAAAAGCCACAAAAAACCACCCCACAACCCAACTTTGTCACTAAACCCAGGAAAAATAATTGCACTTCAATCGTCACTCCCCAGAGAAACATCTTAGAGGACTTGTTACATAACTGAGCAGAGGTTATGGCACAGGTCCAAAAAAAGAGTTCAGGACTGCTGCTGCATAGCATAGTTATTTTTTATCTTTTCTCTCTTCCTGATTTTAAAGTCTCTAAAAAAGTTCTATCAGATTTCCAACACAACATGGACTATTAATCAGTCTTACTGGTAGAGTATTGAGAAAATTTGTGTAAATCTCACAACCACATCCACAACTCAGATGTTTCCCTGCAATACCCAGGGGAAGAAAAACAAACAAACCAAATCCCAAATAAAACAAGAGAAAAACCAAACCCCTACACAAATGCCAAAAACTGCCCTACGTTAAGAGAACACTGCTCGTACTTCCAGAGACTCCCAAATAAACTTCAATCTCTGGTAGGGTCTACCATTTCTCAGAAATCCAGCCGCAAAGCTCCTTATAAACTGAATGCAGATTAATGGTTTTCTGACATAAGTTAATTCCTCTTCCTCAGAGACGATGACAACATTTATGCCTTTAATCATCAGTGAGCTTGTGTCACAAACCTGACTGGGTGCTGTCATCTGCTCCTGAGTGACATACTCATTCATACATGTAAGCACAAATTTCAGCTAAGCTTTGAGAGAGGCAGAGTACATAACAAAGGACCTGTAAGAAGCTGCCCCCAAGACAAATGGATATAGAGCCAGTCATACAGGTCTCAAGCAGAAAACTAAAAAGAAGCATTTTCAAAATAAAAGGAGACCACCATCCAAATGTTGAGGGATGAGCTGAAACGCAAGACACATTGACATAGCAACTCTGTGTAGTAGTATTATGAAGAATGCAGCAACATTTTAAGATGCTGAATTATTTACAGTAAGTTCCTAGAGTTCAATTAAAAGTTTATGAGGAAAGAAATACTTGACATACTCTGTTACTAGCTAAAAATGAAGACATGCAATATTTTGTTACCAGAAATTGATAAATTGTGATACTAGAGAGATGGGATTTATTCATTTGGTACTGCTTCCAGATTAGCACTCTTCTCCTGAAAAAACATCATGAGGAAAAAAAACCAGTATCACTGTTCTTCCAGATAAGCAGGTTCTGGTTTTATGAGATGGCTATTATTTGACTGCAAAAGGAACAATAAGCTACTTACATAAGAAAAACAAGAAATCACTACAACACACCATCTTCCTCAATTAGAAGTCTGAGCCTCTATTTAGTACTACACTTTGTCACCAATGAGATTAAAACAAAAAAAAAAGATATGGTTGATTTAACTAGAGGAGTACATTTTACACTGGGATCCCCTGATGTAGTGCTGCTCAGGTTTCTGTTTCAAGGAGTGCTTTAAGTGCCCTGTTCTAAGTATAGAAACATCCATTCTTATGCCTACCCCTTACTTACAATATCAACAATACCAAGCAATACAATCTTATATCAACAATTAAAAATAGTTCAGAGTAAGATAACCACTTCTTCACGTGTTTTTATCAATTTAAACTGATTTTCTGAAGTAGCAACCCCATGTGATAACTAAGCCCTTGAAGTATTCTTCTGCATATAAACAGCAAAAAGGCCAGGCCACACAGCAAGCAGCCAAGGCTACTCATACACGTCCAAAAGGTGTTACCTTGATTACATGTTAATGCACTTACCTGATTTGATTTCTCAACTGTGCTACTGGGAACCTCTGTGGTATCCTTCACAAAAAAGTTATCTATGATGTGTCTCTCTGCACACTCCTGACCACAAATTGGACAGCGGATAACACCAACTGGGGGAAAAAAGAATAAAATCCAATTATGCTTATGCAACTTAAAACAATTTAAGGTATATTAAACAACTTCAAAGACAGCTTGTAAGGATGAATCTTTAAAAGGATGTTTTAATACCTTCTTGTCAATAAAGATGTGAGTAACAGCAGCTAATTCATATTTATCACTGAAGTAACCCTTACATGTTATTCCCTCATGATGTCTTCTTTCAACCAAGGTCAAGCACCTTTTTGTTTCTAAACTATAAAGTACTTGCCATAATCTTATAGAACATTAATTCTTTTTCTCTAAAGGGAAATTATTCTCACTGACAATTTGTTATAGAATCGATTAAAGTAAATATATATTACTGTGGAGTGTTAGTGATACTATTACATATACACCAGCAGTGTGAAATGACTGACTTCCAACTACATAAGAAACTAAATTGCAATAAATTTTATTTTCATTATTATTTCAATTTCCTAATAAAAGTTCTATACATGAAAAAAAAAAGACCTGCCTTAATATTGTTACTGCCTTCACACTAAGCAAGGGAAAACAAGCACAACAGACATAAGAATAAGCAAACTTAGCCCCCTCTCTCCTCTTCTCTGCAAGACACACAGGGGAACAATTCTAAGACAATGACATTAGACTCCAGGTTGAAGAAAGAGCTTACAACCAGCAACGCAAACGGTTAAACAATGAATAGTTTTCCCAAGAGAATAAAAAGGACAAAGTAAATTCAAAACTTGGGGATTAACAATGAGTAGAACAGACTGAAATGGAAAAGAACTATACAAGCATTTTAAAGGAGACACTTTTCATAGCTGCAGAAAATAGAATGTCTTATTAGCACTGAGGCTTGTTAATCATCCACGGAAAATCTCTGCATTAACATCTTGCTTTAAGAAAATTATCACAGACATTAACCCCAAAAAAAACCCTAATTGAAACTAAAGTTAAAATAATCACTTAAGATGTGGAAGTCATCATGCAAAGCTAACAGAATAGTCATGAGTCTAGAGACTGATTCTAGACATACAGCTCCCATCTGAGAGAAGGCAGGATGGTAGAGCATCAAAGAAAATCAGAAGCACCGTTTAACTCAGGGAAATTAACACTAGCATATAATTCACCACTTGCATATTTAACTAAACCTGAATGGGCATAATTCGGTTCCCGTTCTACTTTTACAATAAAACGTAGAGGAATGAAACTACTCAAACATTTTAGTTTCTGCAGAACTTAATTCCTTGCTGTCAGTGCATCATACAAGATTTAGGCAACTTCATTACATTCTTCCAACACATGGTATAGTGGGCCAACCCACTATAAAGCAATTCTCTAATAAAAGTCCACTAGTTTTACTAAATTAGGTCTTCAATCTGGAAATTTAGCTGGCAGTTTTCACCACTTTTATACAAGAAGGTATTTTATCTGAAAGGCTATGATGTTAAGCCTGCTTTTATTAAAAGCAGGTTTGCAAGTCTGCATTTCAATACATATTTGTGCAGCTTCCTTTGATATAAAGTCTATATTTTGGTTAAAACTCTTGTAAAATTTTTATACCATCACCATGAAGGATAATCAAGAAGTCCAATTCTGGTTTATCAGGTAGTTAATAGAACTCCAGTGACTGTATTCCTCCTTTTATTAAGCAAATCAATTTACCACAGTCAAGAGTGAATGTATCTCTTAATATTCAAGCTACATGTTTGCCAACAAAGACTATCTTTTACATTTTTCAACAGAGCCCATTACAAATCGCCCTCTGTTCCTCCACTGCTTATTCCTGACCCTGACCAGAGCACAGTGCTCTGGGTCAGCATAAACAACTGGGTCAGTCTTTGCTTGTATTTGGGTGCCAGGTATAGACAAAGAATGAGACTGGCAAACTGATTCAAACATTGATGGTATTTTCCCAGCTCTCCCAAGCATCAACTTCAGCCTCCAATCTGCTTCACTGACCAAATGCACTGCTGCGTACACCGAAGCAATAGGAGAAGCAGCATGAAGATGGGAAGAGGTGAACACTACCACTGAAGATTAAACATGGAACCACTAAAACAGATCAGTTCTATTAACCGGATGTCATAGCTTAACCAGTGTTTATAAATCAGCTCAAATTGAAAACATGGTGAGCAAGGAAAGTGCAGGGTACAAGCTAGGAAAAGTGCTAACGTAAATCAAATGTTTAATTTGCGTGTTCACCAATAGAACACTGTCAAATACATGCTCAATAGATGACAAATTCTAGACTGAGATGGGAGGAACAGAAAAGGAAAACTACCCAAAACCTCTCAAAATCCTCCTGAAACTTTTTCTAGAATTCCTTATGCTGTCTACCTTTAAGTCAAAGTTTTATTCTGCAACTGTGTGTGGGTAAATTTGCTTTTGTTCTAACCCTAGATTGATGACTGCTACACAAATTGGTTTTAAAACAGGTTTCAGCACCAATGATTTAAGTGAGAACACCTAGTATCATGATCTCAGTGTGTCACAGCCAGCTTACATTGTTAGGCACACAGCTGGCAACAAAGGCCTTTTTGGCACAAAAAGTAAAATGCAAATTTGTCAGGCAGTATTCTTTATCTACCATTTCTAATGTATCCAAGGCTTTTTCAGTAACATACTGAAGAATATAAACCACGTGTGGTCTTTTCACTCTCCACATGGGAAATGGAAGGTGCGAGCAGGGTGCTTTGTACAATGTGCTTTCATGCATGCTGCTTTTGAAACAGAAAGGGTCATGGCAAACAACAGTGCCTAACAAACTCATGCAGGTTCATTTCAGAACTTTAATCCAGCCACCTAGAGACACTGAAATTTATATCCATGCTCCTTACCAGTAAACAAATAGTACAATGAAATGCAATGTGTGATCACCACAGTCATGCAGAACATGGTGAGGAGCTGGCAGCTGACCAGAACCCTTGTAGCTAAGAGAGATGCTAAGTTACTGTGAAAGAAAACTATGGTTCAAAATGAATGCTGAATTCAGAACTTAGAAAACTGAAGATGAAAGATAATGACTATTTTGGAATTAAGTGGAAAACTTGAGTAAATATGAAATCAATATATTTAAAGGTTAAAAAGGAACACTGATTATGTTCAAGGAAAGACGCATGCTCTAATTAATCAAAATTCATAGACAAGCATCTCTGTTTCAACATCAGCATTTCTACTGACTTTGTCAGCGTTATTGGTCATAATCAAGCACTAAAACTTTTTTTGGAAATAGTATTTTTCAAGTAAATTCTTACTTTGCAATAATAGTTGTAGAATACAGCTTTTGTATAAAACGAAAACTACACATAGGCCAAGCAAAGTTTTCAGTCATTCATCCAATACAAAAAGTACAGTTGTCAACTATCACAGATCTAATGGCATTTGCTTACAGCCGAAAACACATCAGCATAACCCTAAGAGCACACAACCGTAAACTCCAAGCTGCAGAGACTTATAAACAAGAAATATTAGGAACAGGAAAGTTACTGGATTTGTTCAGTTTCTGAGGATGACAGGTGATAGTTTTTTTTTAATGTGCAGAGTCCTCTTTTAGAATAATGTCTGGCCAAGCAACATGGTGCACTGGGTTCATATGTCCATGGCTTGGTGATGGGGGCAACAGGGAGCTGCAGGGGTGTACTCTGGGAGAAGACACTGAGGCAGCCCCCATGTCAGATAGAGCCAGTTCCAACCAGCTCTGAGATGGATCCATCATTGGCCAAAGCCAAATCCATCAGCAGCATTGGTGGCACCTCTGTGTAGGTGTTTAAGGGTAAAAAAACTGCAACAGCACTGGGAGAGTAAGAAGCAAGTGAGAGAAACAGCCCTGTGCAGAAGGTGGGGAGGAGATGCTTCAGGTGCCAGAGCAGAGATTCCCCTGCAGCCTAATGAGAAGACCACAGACAGGCAGGCTACATCTTCTGTGGAAGACTCCAGGCTGCAGGATGTGGATGTATCCTGAAGGAGGCTGCAGTCTGTGGAAAGCTCATGCCAGAGGAGGCTTTTTGGCAGGAACTTGTGGTCTATAGTGGACCCACACTAAAGCAGCCTGCTCCTGAATGACTGTACCCCATGGAGAGGGCCCACGCTGGAGGAGAACTTGAAGGATGGTATCCCACAGGAGGGACCCCACACTAGAGACAGGAACAAGTGGGTGGAGGATGGAGTGGCAGAGAAGAATTGTAATGAACTGACCACAACACGCATTTCCCATCCCCACTCCACCACTTGAGGAGGTAAATTCAGGAAAGAAAGAGTGAAGTTGAAGAGAGGTGTGAAGGAGAAGGCGGTTGGGGGTTTATATTTTATTTTTCATTTCTCACCATCCAAAATATTTAATAAAAATGGAAATGCTGTACAATAAATATCAACATATTAATGACTCGACAGTTTAAATAGTTTTATCCCTACTCTCTCAAATCCTATTACTGACAATGTATTTTGTATGTACAGAGATTATTTGATATATGAATCACAGATGTTGTTTGAAACCTTTTTTTCCCCTCATCCAACTTTCCAGTACAAAGGCTTAACTCAAGACCATGGAAGAGTATGCCTCTCCTAGATACTGTGGTAGTAACAAAACACAACACAGCACACTAAGCATTACTGCACTTCCCAGCCTACTACAAGTACTGATAGAGAAGTCTGACTTCTTTTGATGTATAAAAAGTAAAGTTGGTTTAAAATCGTAACTGACAAATACTATTAAGACAGATGACTGAAGCAAACACAGGAACACACAAGAGCTTTTTCCTAACGAGTCAACAGCTGCTTTAGTAAGCAATTAACTAACTTTTTTGAACAACCTAAAGGACAGTGGTATTTTCCAAAGATATTTATGTTTGCATTTCGTTAAAGGGTTACGTACAGAAAGAAGGAATGCAATACAAAGGCAGCTTCAATAAAGCCCCAGCATCCAGCATATTCTTACTACACTCAATATATGTATTTGCTTTTAATGTTCATTGGTACACGATTTTTCCTAATAAACATTTAATTACACTTTTAACTGCTCCTTAACCATGCATAGAATGCCATGCCTAATTTTACCTCTGAATTAGTTAACATTTCTTCTACTGAGTCCTTCTGTACTTTCCTACTATAACAATGAAACTCTTATCTTTTTTTTAAAGTGTTAAGATTTGGAAGCAATCATACAATTGCTTTCTAAACATCCTTAATCTTATTGCCAGCACTTACTTGCACTTGTTTCAAGACAACTGCTTTCTGAATTTATCACAATTTATTTCAGTGCTTTCAAGGTTGGGAACCCTTGCTATTCTATTGTGGTCTGTTGAAGAAGATTTAAATTCTGAGTAGCAGGATACTAAAAGCCATTTAAGTGATCACCTAATGAAACTATAAGAGCAGCTTACTATGTCTTCAGAACAAGAACTACATTATTGCTTTAAAGAAAAATTCCCCCAAACTTATTGTTCATTTCTCAACTTCCAACTGGTAATGCGCTGCCAAGTACATTACCAAGTAAGCCCAAGCCTAGTGTCCTGAGTTCAGCAGTAGCAGTAATTTTTCTCCTTCTTAGTAGCTGGCGCAGCACTGTGTTTTCAATTTTCTGCCTGGGAACAGTGCTGATAACACCTATGTCTATAGTTTCAGCTTAGAATGTTTGGTTTGACCAAGGACGTTCTGAGTCTCATGCTCTGTCAGGGAGGAGGGGAAGCTGGGAGTAAACAGAAACAGGACACTTGACCCAAACTGACCAAAGAGGTATTCCATACCACAGCACGTCATGCCCAGGATGGAAGAAAACTGGTGGCAGGAACCCAGAAGAGTTCAGTTTGCAGCTGCATCAGGCTTGGTATCGAGTGGTGAGCAGTTGTATTCCATTTCCTTGTATTTGCCTTGTCATTATTACTGGTGGTAGCAGTAGTGATTTGTGTTATACCGTAGTTACTAAACTGTTCATATTTCAACCTGTGGGAGTTGCATTCTTTCGATTCTCTTCCCCATTCCTTCAGGAGCTGGGGGTAAGAAAGAGGGGGAGTGAGTGAGCAAACTGGGTGATTTACAGCTTAAACGACACCTAGTATTTTCATGAAAGAGAAAAGAAACCCAGTATCTTTATTTAAATACTGTCAGATAAATTATAATGCACTAGCAGTAGAAACAGCATCAGATTCAGGTTGGCATTCTGGCTAACCTTGTTCAGGTTAAGCACCTTCCTGGACGATTAGGCTCTACTGTTTATTCTAATTAGGAGTAAGGAGGACCTCTAATTCCACATTAATGTTCCAATGCTCAAATAATTCTTGACCCAGTGAACAAAGTAATTTTCTTTCCTGACGGTTCTTTTAAAGGCAACTTGCAATGATAAAAAATCGCCAAAAATAGAGTTGATACTTGGTATTTTTAATGTAATTTCCTTTCAGAATGCCTCATGTTGCACTACACTCTAGGGACACAGGGAATATCTCAGAAAACCAGATCTAGTATGACTTACAAAAGGAAACAAGTTGAGATCAACTACCTTTCCTGTTTTTCCTTAGAGTTCAGGGGAATGGGGAATTGAGGAAGGGTGACCTTAGATCTTCCTAAAATCACCTAAAGTAGCACCACCTAACATCATCTACATCCTGCAGTTTAAAGGAAACAAACACCAAAGAGGATCCAGTGGTGACTCCAGCACAGCACAGCAGCTACAGGAGTAGTTAACCAGGGACTTTCAGCCAGCTTTTTCATTTTTGACTGGACTTGCCCTTCCCCAATTGCCTGTTCATTTTAAACCCTGTTTCCCTCACAACCTTTTGTCAAGATTCAGCTGCCAACTGAGTTACCATCCTTCCTTCCAATTTAGAATATTCACTCCTACAGAATCTGATTTTCTGTAGTGGTAACAAGAATGTTGTTTTCTGGTTCTAACCATCATCAGTATTATTCACATCAAATGCAACCTACTGCTTCCAGTCCTGTAGTACCCACCACAATGGGGCAACTGCAGAGGAAAAGAGAATCAAGAAAAGCTCACAAGGTTCATCTGTAACATAACTGAAAATTTCATTGTGTTTGGGCCTGAAGCACTGCAAGGTTTAGTGGATATAAAGCAAAAAAGGAAAAACATCTGAGAAGCAGAGACCATAAAACCAAACCAACCAACCAAACAACAACAACAAAACAAAACAAAAAAAAAAAAAAAACCAACAAAAACGTATCTTGTTAGATAGGTGCAGTTCCTCCATAGTCTTAGCACCTACTGAATCTTCAAAAGGTCAACACTGCAAGGGATAAGATAACACATGTTAAAATGCCTTTCACTGAGACAAGTCCCATTTTACATGGAATTACAATTTCAAATTTAAGAATCTGTTGTGGTTTAAGCCATAAATCAGTTTGCTCACTCACTCCCCCCTCTTTTATCCCCAGTCCCAGGGGGATGGGAAGGAGAATCGGAAGAATGCAACTCCCACAGGTTGAGATAAGAACAGCTTAGTAACTAAGCTATAACACAAACCACTGCTGCTACCACCAATAATAATAATGACAAGGAAAATACAAGGAAAGAGAATACAAGTGCTCACCATCCGATATCAAGCCCGACCAAGCAGCGAGCCCCCACCCTTCCAGCTCTCTGCCCTCGGTTTTACATCCTGGGCATGACATGCTGTGGTATGGAATACCTCTTTGGTCAGCTTGGGTCAGGAGTCCTGTCTCTGCTTCCTCCCAGCCTCTCCTCCTCCCTGGCAGGGCATGAGGCTCAGAAAGTCCTTGGCCAGCCTAAACATTCTAGGCAGTAACTGAAAACACTGCTTTTATCAATGCTGTTCCCAGGCCGAAAGTCAAAAACACAGCACTGCACCACTACTAAGAAGGAGAAAAATGACTGCTACTGCTGAACCCAGGACAGAATCCTAACAGGAATTGCATAGTTTGCTCTCTTTTAATAACCAACAATTACATAACGACCTTCATTCAAAGGTACAAAATTATGAAAACCATTGTCTATCAAGAAGGAAGTGAGGCTTGAAACTGTTTCTCCTCCCATCTCTGCACTGATTCTCCTCACATCTCAAGCTGTGGGAGAACCTAATTCTAGGCAGTCAGTTCACTAAGTATTTTGAATGTGTCAGCTTATAACTGTGTCTAACACAAAACCACTGCAAGAAGTAAGATATAACAAGCATACTTACCTATTTGCCTTTTCACAGAAGAATGAAGCTCTCAAATGTCTCAAATGTCAGGGTTTACTTTTGTCAAAATAATCCTGTAAGATTCTTAACTTTGTTTTATGGAGCAAGCATTTCCAGAGTGCTCCAGTGGGTGGGTGAAAACATATTACTTAGCTTGGGAGGAGTTTCACAGTCTCCATCATTACTATTGTGAGGATGCTAAGTGAAAAGAACCCACATTTTCATCTACTCCTTTGTGCTAGGATAGTTGTTTATGCAGTGTATAGTGAGTTGGATCAAGAGCAGACGGCTCAAGAGTAGGAGGAGTAGAGGTGGAAGACCTCCGGCCTTTTTAGCAGCAGCATCCATTCATATGAAAATCAAGCAGCTGTGGAATCTTACATTCAGACTTTGCTTGAACCAGGCCTGGACAACAGGCTGGTAATGAGTAACAATGCAGGATCCTCTGCCCATTCATTTCTATACCATGCTAACACAGATTTATGCTGCCATGCAATGACTTGGATTGGGAAATAATGATGCCTGTAACAGTTCTCACTGGTTACAGGCTCAGAGTGCATATGCCTCTTCAAGAAAGCTAGCCTGCATTTTAGATATGTAGGAGAAATCACAGCACATTCCCACTCTTCTTAGAATCATAGAATAGTTAGGATTGGAAAGGATCTTAAGATCATCTAGTTCCAAACTCCCTGCCACGGGCAGGGACACCTCTCATTAAACCATGCCACCCAAGGCTATATCCAACCCGGCCTTGAACACTGCCAGTGATGGCACATTCACAACTTCCCTGAGCAACCCATTCCACTGCCTCACCACCCTTACAGTAAAGAACTTCCTCCTTATATCCAATATAAACTTCCCTGTTTAAGTTTGAACCCATTACCCTTTGTCCTATCACTACAGTCCCTAACAAAGAGTTCTTCCCCAGCACCCCTATAGGCCCCCTTCAGATACTGGAAGGCTGCTATGGTCTCTACGCAGCCTTCTCTTCTCCAGGATGAACAGCCCCAACTTTCTCAGCCGATCTTTATACAGGAGGTGCTCCAGTCCCCTGATCATCCTCATGGCCCTCCTCTGCACTTGTTCCAACAGTTCCATGTCATTTTCATGTTGAGGACACCAGAACTGCACACAATACTCCAAGTGAGGTCTCACAAAAGCAGAGTAGAGGGGCAGGATCACCTCTCTCAACCTGCTGGTCACACTCCTTTTGATGCAGCCCAGGATACTGTTGGCTTTCTGAGCTGTGAGTGCACTTCTTCACAAGTTACATGCTGCATCCACAACATTCAAGCCATTCAGCAGAATGGATTCACAGCAGAGACTATTATTTCCAACTCAGTTCTCAGTTTCCTGGGAGTACATTCCAGACTACTGAAGCATCCTGAGACAGTAAGAGGAGACTGCTCTGGTCTGTGTCCCAGTTTTATCTCATTTGCATCTTCACTGTAGTGAACAGGTTTCAGAGACAATTTAATAAAGCTGCTGGATAATCACTTGTAGATCCAAAAGGGTATTTTTGTTTGTAGATGCAAAAAAGTGCTTTAAAAAAATAAAATAAAAGAAAAAAGAGGGCTTAAGGGTTCCCTTTCTTCAGTACAGATCAGACAAAAATGCACTAAAAGAGAGCTCTCTCTTTAATAGAGTGCTTGGAAACAACTGGTAGCTAATTTTTTCTAAAAAAACCCAGCCATCTACAGAATTAATTAGGCTTGTGTAAGCCAATTTTCCTCAGTTTTACAGAAATCTTGTTAGAAATTTTAGCTATAAAGATTTCAGAATAGAAAACACTAACAGAGCAAGTCACATATGTAGTTAAAGTCTTAAAAACAGACGGGCCAGTTAACATTAACAGAATGTATGCTGGAGACCAAAGACAGTGCCAGCTGTAAGGCTGTTAGCATAACAACTGAGACCAAGCCATTAGGCCTTAGTTGAAATAACTTGGCTATTTAGCATGAGGATGACTCAGCACTTTAAAACATCACCGAAAGTAACGACCTGCCCCCCTGGTAGGGTATGATATACAGTAAGTTAGAACTCAGGCATGTAGGCAGCCTTGCATCTGCTTCTGTAAGTTGCTTATAAGCAGGGACATCCCTAATGGCAAAATATGATAACAATTTGAATGAAGAACCAAGCACATAACTCGCAAGTATTAGCAGCTAATCAACAATACTAAGCTAAAAGATAAACTGCTGTAAGGATCCCGATTAATACTAACCCATAGACTATAGTTGTAGCGCTAACTTAATTGCACAAAAGGGTAAGAAAACCACAAGTTATGTAACTTGCCAAATTGTATGAATATATGCTTCAGATAAAATTGTATCGAGATGAAATGGAGGTATAAAAGAGCCCCTAAGATTTACTGTTCTTTGGACACCCAATTGTTCCTGGCACCAATAAAGGCTTACGTTTTACTTTACAGTGCATACTGTGGAGTGATTTCTTTGAATCGCTTCACAGAAAATTAGGGCATTTCCATTGTGACCTGCAGAATCCTTTCTCCTCTTGTTGTGCATATAAACGCCATGAATACTGGCAAGGTTTTTCATTAAAATGCAAGGGGTTGAAGGTAAACTGGTTATATTTACACAGGTCATGTTTTTTCTGTTAAAAACAAACACTTAGAAAGCTTAATTCAAGAGACAGTATCATGTGCAATTACATCTGAATCAATTTTAAAAATAATTACTGCTTTCCTCTCGTTTCTCATTAAGCCAAGGCTGGTGCTGCAAAATTGGCAACTTCTTCCAACCAGTTTGCTCCGGAAAAAACTGCTCCTATCTAGTTCTGACAGCCTGCTGTTGCTAGTGGAATGGAGATAGGTTAAACCAATAAGCAAGCTCATCTCAAGGGGAAACTGGCACATACTGCCAAAATACAAACACTCAAAGGAAACACTAATTGAGTGGCTAAGTTTAAAATCAGCATGCTTTATTTACCATCCTTTAAAATGCAAACAGGTGAAAAGCAGACAAAGACTACTAGCTGTAATTCCCCCCTGGAAGAGTGTTACAGACCAGTTTTTATGCTGCAGTGCATTGACTTTCTTGGAAAGCACTGCAGAGCTGAATTAAAATATTTCAGCTGCTCTGTGAAATGGTTCATTGTTTTTGCTATACATACCCAATCTTCAAACACTTCAAATGTCATGTATTGCACTTCACAAATTGTAATTTTTGAAAGGGCTGACTCTCCAGCCATTCTTCAATACCATAAGAAATGCTGAAGGGAGAGTTTATGTTCACATCCAAGGCTGTCCAATGCAGTTTCTTCAACAACACAATTATAAGATGTGTCATAATGGTAACAAAGGAAAACACTGCTGTTGTGAGATAGACAATATTCGAATACAAAATGATGAATAAAAAACTTCACTGCCTTGTAATGAACATGCTTAAACAACAATGCGATGCAGAAGCTGCCAACAATTGTCACTGCTGCCTGTGATGAGCATTCCTTCCATCAAAATTAAAATACACCTTTTAGTTCTGAAGCTGTCAAGTATTCCCTCCTTATATGTAACAAATTCAAGCACACAAGATGCAAGGATTTTTAAGATTCAGTTCTATGCTTGCATTGTTTTCTCTGAGCAGTCAAATATTTTTCAAGCTGCTAACATTTTTGAAAGTGGGTTTAATGCCATCTAGGTTCATACATTCAACTGAAATACCATTTTACAGGCACTCTAGGATCCTGCCAACAGTGCTCAAGTCCATTGTATCCATGTGCTTCTGGAACAAGGAAATTAATACCTTTCTCCTTGAACAGCAGCATGTTAGGATGTTTTATTACTATTTATAAAAGATCACCAGGGTAAAAAAATTCTGTTGCCAGAATCTCTAGTAAGGAGATGGACCCCGCCTTAAAAGAACTACACAGCTAGTACTCATTTCTTTGTAGCAAGAAATGTCATGCTTTGGTCTTCATCTTTTCAAATTCTCAACTACTACCAGCTGACAGTTTAGTAGTTACAGTAGAAGGTGTTTATTACCAGAAATTATAGTTATAGAAGAAGTATGCAAGCAGATTAACACATTTGAGTGGTCGGAACCAGTCACAAGCCAAAGAGCCAAGCCTTTCTGGAAGACACTTAAGTAGCTGGTTTCTTTTAACCCTTTGTTGAAAAGATTGCAATTATACTCCAACGCGTGACACTCTTCACTGTTTCACCCACTTACTGCATTTAGTCCCAGACACCATAAAGTTCCCATAAACACTGATTACATGTGAAGGCAAAAAAACCCAAAAGCCTTAAAAAAAAAAACCAACATCCAAGAACCTGGACTATCACATTAAGGGAATCAAGTTGGAAGCAGTAGGGGGAACAACATTAGTAACAGGCTTTACTCAGAGCATTTCAATAGAAATATCCAAAACAGGATAATGCAATGCAAAGCTTTTGACAGGCTCATGTTTCTCCCTCTGAGTGCTCAGACCCACCCTTGCAACCTGTTCTTCCACAAGCCTCCTCCCATTCTCAATATAATCACAGCCCAATAAGTGGAAATTACCTATCAGGAGTCAGAAAATTAGTCTCTTAGCCCTCATTTTTTCAAGCCACTAGCCTCAGGGGAGCAATTCAGGTACCTAAAAAGACTTACCTAATTTAAGGAGAATATCTTGACCTGCTTTAAGCTACTGTTCCATAAGGAAAAAGGTTTCTGTGGATTATGCAGTACATCTGCCAACCCTTTTTTGAAAATCACAGTCATCCCAGAAACTCGAAAATGGCAGAGAATATTCCAGTTTGGACAGACAAATCTCAACGTACCCATCTACTCTATTCCATGTATCTTCAAAAATGTGATGTCAAATTCCTGGTGGAAAACACAACTGAGGTACACAGAAGATCTCTTGCATAGCACTCAAACAAACTGCAGTCTGTAGCTCCAAAGAAAAACTTGGTTAAAATCACTTAGGTGTCAATATTCAGAGCCATCACCTTATTAACTGCAGTGTTTGCTACACCCATCTGTATTCTGTCATATAAATGAAAGAGTAACTCTAAATGGCAGCACAGAAATAATAGTGATTTATTCACAGACTAATAGGTTGGAAGGCACCTCAATGATCATTTGGCCCAACCTTGCTAGGCAACAGATGACCTAGACTAGATTTCCGAGCACTCTGTTCAGCCGAATCTTTAAAAGCATCCAAAACTGGCAAGTCTGCCACTTCCCTGGGGAGAATATTCCAGTGGCTGACTGTTCTCATTATGAAAAATTTTCCTTATGTCCAGTTGGAATCTCCTCAGGGGTACCTTGTACCCATTGCCCCATATCTTTCCTATGTGACTGCTTCTAAAAAGGGAGTCGTCATCTTCTTTGTTGCCACATCTTAAACACTCCTGAGACTTCTTTTCTCTAGGCTGAACAGACCCAACTCTCTCAGCCTTTCCTCAGACAGCAGGCTTCTCAATCCTCTGATCATCTTTACGGCTTTTCTTTGTACCCTCTCTGCCATAGGTTCAGCAGTAGCAGTGATTTTTCTCCTTCTTAGTAGCTGGTGAAACACTTTTTTTTGACTTTTGGCCTGGGAACAGTGCCGATAACACCAATGTTTTCAGTTACTGCTTGGTGGTGTTTGGTCTGGCCAGGGACTTTCTGAGCCTCATGCTCTGCCAAGGAGGAGGGGAAGTCAAAAGGAAGCAGAGACAGGACACTTGACCCAAACTAGCCAAAGAGGTGTTCCATACCACAGCCCAGGATGGAAAAACTAAGGGAAGGGATCTGGAAAAGGGGAGTTCTTTGCAGGGTCAGGCTTGGTATCAGGTGGTGAGCGGTTGTATTCTCTTCCCTTGTATTTCCCTTGTCATTATTACTATTGGTGGTAGTAGCAGTGGTCTGTGTTATACCTTAGTTACTAAACTGTTCTTACCTCAACCTGTGTGTCTTGCATTCTTTCGATTCTCCTCCTCATCTCTCCAGGAACAGGAGGGAAGTGAGTGAGCAAACTATATGAGTTACGGCTTAAACCACGATACTCTCCAGCCTCTCTGCACCATTTTTGTACAGTGAGGACCAAAACTGAAGACAGTATTCCAGGTGTGGCTTGACAAGCACCAAGTAGAGTGGGGTAATAACATTTTTAAATCTGCTGGTGATGCCAAGTGATTCCATAAAGTTAAACTTTGCACTTGAAAGAGGGATGAAGTTTCTTTGCAGTGTTGCCTAATTTTAATACCTTTGATGAATTCAACTGAGTGCCGATTTACACCAGGTTCTCTTCATAGTCATTGCAGACCTAAGTAATACAATTAGGTTATGAGGTGTCTCATCCTAAAAGTAGGTGGCAACGTTTGGTCATATGAATTATGCCTTAAAAAACACCCACTTCTTTCCAGTAATTACACTGATACTCTTATCTATATTGAGCATCCAGTTCAATTGCAAGAATCCCTCTAATTAATATTAGAGAGTTGGGGCTGTTCAGCCTGGAGAAGAGAAGGCTGTGTGAAGACCTCACAACAGCCTTCCAGTGTCTGAAGGGGCCTATAGGGATGCTGGGGAGGGACTCTTCATGAGGGACTGTAGTGAGAGGACAAGGGGTAACAGGTTCAAACT
>JASSUY010037777.1:18321-30419 GCA_032466535.1 Forpus xanthops | reverse complement strand
TTTGTGTCATAAAGGTTGTCCCTTTGCTTTGCTGTCTCTTCTCACAAATATTATGTGTCCGTAAGTGTCCCTGCCCAGAGCAGGGGGTTTGGAACTAGATGATCTTAAGGTCCCTTCCAACCCTAACTATTCTATGATTCTATGATCATTCATTTCTTCGAAGACATATTTCAGTGGTGTGAGTGGTGCTCTGATGGCAGTTGTTTAGATTTAAGTACTGTGCTGACAGGAGTAATACAGTGGAATTGTTGGGCGTTTCTTACTTTCAATAGACAAACCAGGACAAATTTCACCTGCTTTCATTTTCTATTTGAAGGCACTTCCAATTATTTTACTTCTGTAAATTCCTGTCATTCAGAAAAATGTTGCTAGGGGTGCTGTCTGTGATACTATGGTAAACCTTGGGTCATTTCTAACATCTCAGAGGGGATACCTGGCTAGAGAAATAGAAGGTATTTCCTAGAGGTATTGAGGTTCTGTTACATTTCTTTAAAGTCTTTTAAATTTGATCTTTCTGAAAAGTTTGTTTCAGAATACCTAATACCACTCAGACCTTGAAATTTGCCAAATACATTGGGTTTTGTTTTCGTGTCTAAGTGGTTGCTGTGTTTTGAGACACAGGTTATAAAAATTACCTTAGAGTTATATGGCAGCTGTAATATTAAGTATTCAGTTGTATTACTAGAACCGCTATTTCCCAAATAATTCAGTGATAACATTTTTTTTTTAATTTGGAGTTAAAAAAGAATATTAAAACCTACTTCATTTTGCATGTCTCTTTTGCCTATTCAGATCCAACATACTGAATTCTAGAAGGCCTGATTCTGCAACATTTCAGGCTTAGTATAATTATACATGACTGGGTAATAGCAGGAGTAGGACCGAAAATGATTCCAGCGGGGAAAAAGAACCCAGAATTTAGAGACTTTTGTTTGTTTGATTGCTTTTGTGTCTTTAGAATCCATGCTTATATTACTTCTGTTGCTTGCTCTTTAGTTTCAGATGGAAAGATCTACGATGCTTATGTTGTGTATCCAAAAAACAGAGAGAGCTGCTTGTATTCATCAGATATTTTTGCTCTGAAGATACTACCAGAGGTCTTAGAAAGACAGTGTGGGTATAACCTCTTCATATTTGGGAGAGATGATTTACCAGGAGAAGGTAAGTTACCTGAAGGCAATTTACACTACCGTTTTTTTTCTCATTGGCAACTGCAAATACAACTCAGAAACAGACAATCAATCAGATGTGATTTTAAAAATCAGCCACCATCAAATGAGCTATTTTTCTATTTTCTCTGCTGAAGAAAGAGAATTACAGCCCTGGGTGCTTCTATGAAGTCTGTTCATCTTTGCTTTTTCCCAGACATTGTTTAGCTCCTTCAGTGGTTTTTTTTTTTTTTTTAGTGTCTGGCTAGGCTAGATGCCTGGAGATGAGTTTTATCTAGGCCTATGGTTTTGGAACTTGTTTTTTTTTGCTATTGCACCTGTGATGATGATAAAATGACATTGGCAAAACAAGTAGTTGATTATTGGTACCTTTCCTCTGTTTATGCAAAACAAGGATATGTATGTGCATGCTGATGGTGTCAGATTGTGTTGCATTGGCCAAATTTCTACTTGTTAGCTAACAGAATGTAACTGCTTGTGTGTTCTTACTCTATCCCTATTTGTGAGATAAAGTGTGTTGGCTCAAATACTGTAGAATCACAGAACTGTTTGGGTTGGAAATGACCTTAAAGATCATCTAGTTCCAATTCCCCTGCTATAAGCAGGAACACCCACCTTTCACTAGACTAGATTGATCAAGGCCCTGTCCAGCCTGGCCTTGAACACTGCCAAGGATGGGGCAGCCACAGCTTCTCTGGGAACCTGTGCCAGTGCCTCACTATCCTCATAGTGAAGAATTTTTTCTTAATATCTAATCTAAATCTACCCTCTTTCAGTTTAAAAGCGTTCCCCCTTGTCCTATCAAGTAGTGAGTGAAACAACTGCAACATGCTAGTAACAAAAAATAGAAACATAAACCCTTAATTTTGTACAACCTTTTTCTCTACAGCTGTGATCAGCATTGCTGATGAAAAAATCCATCAAAGTAGAAGAGTGATAATTGTTTTAGTACCAGAACCGTCCTGTTACAATATTCTAGAAGATGTATCTGAAAAGCAGCTAGCCATGTACAATGCTCTTATCCAAGATGGCATTAAAGTAATTCTCATTGAACTGGAAAAAATACAGGATTATGCAACCATGCCAGAATCCATCAAGTATGTTAAGCAAAAGCATGGGGTGATCCGATGGAAAGGGGACTTCTCAGAAAGGTCTCACTCGGCAAGTACCAAATTCTGGAAGAAAGTGCGCTACCACATGCCATCCAGAAAAAGCAGATCTTCATCAGGATTGCATTTGTTACCAAAAGACTTTAATTCTCCCTAAATAATAAAAGAAGAATGACACTTAATGACTAATTCTGTTCACACAGTTGATGATAGATTGATTGAAGGTCACATTATCTGTTTTGTGCAGACAATCTTATCTACATTTTCCGGACTGAAGGTACTACAACCTCATCTACAGATGTGAATCATTGTTTTTTCTTCTGTCCAGAACAACGGAATGCTTTGAAATGGCATCAGTAGCACAGAGATGACATGGATATCACGTAGGAAATACGTGAACCCTTTTCCAAGAATTTCACTGTAATTCGCTGGATTTTTTTTCATTATTAAAAATAAAAGGGGAGAAAAACTATCACCCTCTCCCAAAACAAACAAACAAGCAAACAAAAACAAACCCAAAAACTTCTGTTTTTTTACAGTGAAAGTTTGAATATGAAAAGAACTGTATTAATTACAACTATGATATTATGTAATGGGGATGGTTGATGCCAACAAGTAGTTTTCTTTCATTGTTTTTAATGAAAGAACACTAAACTTCTTTGTTAGAAGTTTGTTACTTGTCTTCCTCAGTTTGCTGAAAGATAAATCCCTCTGTGTTACAGCATCAGTGTGTTACCGTCCAAGAAAAAAAGGTAAGAGAGAAGCCCAGCCCCCTCAAAGTGCTATTGAACCTGACAAAGTATAAATACTCTTCCCTGATCTTGTTGATGTTGTAAAGAACTGTACTATTTTTAGCCACTTGTCCCATGCAGGCAGCATAAAAATACCACTTTAATGCTGTATTAAGTAAAAAAACCTACTCTCTAGAGGATTTCACACTGACACCCCTTTATCCCTTCCCCCACAGTTAAATGGCTTAATATATTTGTTTTATTTTACCCAAATGGAACCATTAGCTTAATGATACAGACTGTCTTGTGAGGAGTATAGGATGCTTGGCTTCATCTGCCTTACCTTAAGGACCAGATCAAGGGGCTGTGTGGCACTCACTTTTCGCAGGTTGCTCTTGCTGAAGCAGAGCAGGTTTTCTCTCCTGTTCCTAGCCAGGGAGTTGGCTCCAGCATTTATCAGCTCTGAAAGCTGAAGCTGGCTGAACCAGCTAATTAATGTGGCAGAAACCGTTCTTTTCCTTGGTATAGTTTTCTCCTATGTTAGTGAGTTTATCTGGTTCCTGGAAGGTTCAGCGTGCAATGGGGGAAGTAAAGGGCTGGTAGGACTAGGGCGCTGTATTTTGTCTCCAGCTGTGTTTAGAAAAGAGAGCTAAAATTACATTGTCACTTAGTACTCTTTAAAGTGAAAGATGCCCTGTGTTGCCCCCTGCAGCTGCTTGTTTTTCATTCCCTCTGCCCTGATCCAAGGAATCGGAGATAACCATGTACTGAATTTGGCTGGGGCTGGTTGAAGTGGGGATGGAGCTGCAGCTTTCAAAGAGCTGTTAGGGAAAGGCAGTTGTTAAAACTTAGTGTGCATGTTGAGTGTAACTAGTGATGTACTTTCAGTTCTTTTTTTGGGGAAGGAAATTGACTGATTTTAAACAGATTTGATTTTTTTTTTTAATGTGGCCTGTCTTTTTCCATACAGCTCCTTTGTCTTGGAACAATCAACTTACTATTGTGTCAAACTCCGTCACTTGCCAACCTGTCCTTGAAGGCTGTTGCTAATACAATATTAGGCAGAAGTTTTCCTTTTGAGTTGATCCTGTGATATCTCCACTTTTTCGCCTGAACAAAAAATCATATTCTACGTCCTTCAGAATTCATCTATTCATTTTGACACTGCAGTGCTGGCCTTGTCTTCTTTTATGGCTCAAGCATTTATCATCTTATGCTTCTGTTCTCAACCAAACAAGACTGAAAGTGAGGTGCCATCCCATGAAAGAACTGCTTAGTGAAATGTGGGATGGTGTGACCTTCATGTGCTGCCTGGTAAGTGACAAAACCAGTGGAAATAGATTTCTCTCACACCTAAAGTGCTTTGGTTACCTTGGTGTATGCTGGAAAACTTGAAACTCTGCTTCTGAGAGACAGTGCCTTTGTGAGTTGAGTGTATGTTAGGTAAGAATGGAATAAGAATCTCCTAATTTCAGGATAGGAGGGGGAAATATGCGTTTGAAAAATGAGACTTTCAATCTGTTATGGTACTGGAGTGTTTTACTGCTGAATGTCATGTATGTATATACAAGCACATGCTTGTATTCTGGTCTCATCCAATGTTTTGGTCAAGATGGGAGTGTCAGGGGCAGATCAGTTCTGGTCATGAAGTGCCACATTCACGTAGCTGTCGCACAGCTTTTAAATATTGTGTGTATTCTGTGACAGCTTATTGTATGGTGAAGAGCCTGGAGGTACATCTAAAGTTACTGAGATCCTTCTGAGCAAGACTAATTGTTTCAGTTCCAAGTGACAGAAGAACTTGGTAGGACAGAAGCTGTATGGTTTGCACACAGACTCCTGTAAAAAGATGCCTATATCAAATGTGAAGACTTAGACCCTAGAAGTATGGTATTTGTACTCTGAGATCTAGGGTATAATACTGACTTTATGCTTCCACATTGACAGCTCACACTATGCAGGCCAGCCAACAGAGTTCCAGCAACTTTGGGCCTCTTGAATTATGTTTGCTGACTGGAATAAACTGAATGACAAACTGCTACTTGTTATCCCTACCTTTAGGGATAGGAAAGTTATTTTACTGAGCCAAACCACTGTTTTTTTAAAAAAAACCCTACTTGTTCCTTTTGATATATTTATACAAATGATGTTGACGGTTTTGTGTGTTATGTAAAGGCAATTTGAAGAAAGCAAATTTTTTAAATTCAATAAAAGCACTACATATTTCTTTCCTACAGCACTGCTGGGTTTGTTACTTTTTTTTTTTTTTTTTTTTTCCTTATTCCTTCACTAAACAACGGCAAGCAGGACCCTGGCTGAGAGGGTCAGCCTGTGTTGTGTCCTAATAGGTAGTGAAATGTCTCATTGACAAATGAACTTTAGCTTAATGAGGTACAGATGTAGAAGCCAAATGCCTGTGATGACAGGGAGCTAGCCAGAGCTTCTCCATGTGAGAAGCTGCTTTGGTTTGTTCTTGTAGGTGCAGGCAGGGAACCTGTGCAGAAGTCACTCAGGAAGGAAATGTCTCTTACCCTCTGATCTGGATTTTGTCCTAAATGCAAGAAAACAAAACAAACTAACCAAAAAATAAACAAATTTCAGTTACCTACAATGATCAAAGTGGAAAATAAGACAGTTTTCAGAGATGTCTTGATGTGAAAGGAATTGTTACCAGCAAAGTTACTTTCGGCATTCCTGAGAAATAATATTATAGATTTTTAATTGAGTTCTTTACTTGTGTTATCTGTCCTTGTTTAAATAATTAATTGTTATTGCATTTAGGAACGTAATCTGCTTAGAGAAGTAAGGCTTCTTAGTCTGACAGAGGATGTTGTACTAACTGATATGACTCTAAAAGGAATGGAGGAAATTACTTATGCAAACTCACATAGAATTGCATGGGAAAACAATATAAGATTTATATAAAAATTATTAGTCTACTTTTCAGTGTTTCATGTAATAAAGACTGATCGTGTGGTTCTGTTTTGGTTTTTGTCTATAACTGTTTTACCTAAATCCAAAAGTTTGACATGACAATTCTCTGTATTCCTGAGGAATGTTGACTTGAAAGACTCAACAAAACAATTTTCTTAAATTATAGTAATTCTTTCTAAAATATGAAGTTATAATAAAGTTACAAACAGTCTCTTAATAGTTTTGCATTTGTAGGTTTAGAAGCATATTAATTTTCAAATTCAGAGCCTAGGAACCCAGCTATTACCTAGTTTCTCTTTCTTGATGGTTTTGTCCTTAGTCACTCTTTCCTAGTCAAATTTTGTTGATTATGAGTGATGAGTGAAAATCTGAGGTGATAATCATTGTCGTGGAAGTTACTGCAACTCATGTAAGTTCTTGGAAGGTGAGTGTGCAGAGTAACAGGCAGGTTGCAGTGTGCAGCAGTTCATCAGGCTGTGGAGTGTGAACATGGGGAGCAGATCACCTTTCTAGCAGTGGAAGCAACACAAGTCCAGGTAAGTAAGTCTTCTGGGGACAAGCAGAAGCATAAGTAAAACTTAGAGTTCTCCATGGCTATAGCTGTTTCGCAGGTCAGTTCTTTAGTGCTGTTGAGTCTAGGTACACGCCACAGCTATATTCTGACCCTACACTGGGAGGTATCATGGATTCAAACCAGCTCTTTAACTTTCCCCAGAAGAAAACCTAGCCTGCAACTAGAAAGGCATCATGAACATGCTCTGCCCAGGTCTCCAAAGAGCCCAAGTAGCCATCCAGGTGACAAAGGGACAGTGCTTTGGGAGACTGAAATATTATGAGACATTCTACTGCAAACACTTGAGTAAACATTCAGTTAAAGTTTCCTGCTGACCCCAAAGGAATAATCAGGAAAGATCCATTCTGTCAGCTGCTGGTACTTCATCAGTCTTTCTTTTCAGACTCAGCTATTGCTTTCAATAGACTTGGATATTGTTTCTCTCCTGAAGAATCTCTGTTCTGTCTAGGCTACCAGTATAAATACAAATATTGTTACAGTTCCAGTATTGAAAATTTTTTCCAACAAAAACCTGCTATGACTATGAACTTTGAACAGTTACTAACAGAAAGTCTTCCTTAATGATAAAGCACTCATCTTTTCAGTTGGATTATTTCTATTCATCTGATGAAGGCACATTTGGTTGTCTTTGAAAAAAGGATGAAATTTTTGACATCCCAAGAATTGTCAATACTGTACAAGCCAGTTTCTTAGTCTCTTTCTTCACTGGACTATGAGATCATTTTTTTTGTCTACTTTGAATGCAGTCTGTTTGGCAAGGTGCCTGCCTACCTTTGTTGAGTACCTATCCACAAAAAGGTTTGCTTACACTTGTGGGTATACTACTGCAATAAAAACATTTAATATTCATAATCTTGGATCTCTGTTTTCAGTATATTTTGTAAATATTTGAGTGACTTTCAAGTACCTGAGATGATAAAACGTATTTACCACTGCTCTCAGAAAAGAGTCATTTTCCTGGCACCAACTTCATTGCTTTCCTTTTATATACAAGATTCTTTTCCTGATGGATGCTGCTTCTCTGCAGTGAAGCTCAACATCACCAAAGTGCACATACAAGACTACTACCATTGCTTTGTGTGATGTGCTGGCCATGTACTGTACATTGCTTTAAAATGACAAGTTATGAAAGTAGTGAACACTTCCCTTATTAGCAACAAGTTACCCCTAATTACACTAGTGTAACTGAGAACAATTTATGTGTTTATTGAAGTTATCTTGTGCCATGAAGCTTAAAGAAGAAATGTTAGGAAAATACATAATAAAGGGCTTGAAAATTGTTAGGTTTTGATTTGCCTTGTTCAGTTTGCAGATGAGAAAGAGATGCGATGAATACATATTGCACCTAAAACCTGAGACTGTGGCTACAAACCACATAGTTTAGCCCTAAATATGCTTCTGGATATCTTAAGAGACATGGTATGACTATAGTCAGTTTTCACGTACAAAGCATGATTTACCAGGAGCAGGTAAAACACAAGATTACTGAATTCTGTCATTTCCCTTACAGAAGTAGCGATTTTGTTTGCTTGTCATTGTCACTTGTCCTACAAAAGAAGAAATCAGGGCAAGTTTTGCCCTGATTTTTGCAGGTTAAGTTAGTTGGCACAGATGCATGTTTCAGGAGACTTTATTTCAGACTGACTGCTGTCAGGTACTGTTGATAGCATGCCCAAATAGTTGGAGCTTGTCTTTACTTCATCTGAAAGGAACCCATTCACTGGGGTACAGGACTGTTTGGTGATAAAAAGCATGGGGGGCAGGGTTGAGCAGCAGATCAGCTTTAAAAGTGATCTGATCCAAATAAAAATGCTGATGCAGCCACATGCATACGCCCAAAGGAGACTGATAT
Source organism: Forpus xanthops (assembly GCA_032466535.1). NCBI lineage: Eukaryota > Metazoa > Chordata > Aves > Psittaciformes > Psittacidae > Forpus > Forpus xanthops. The sequence continues at coordinate 22,050 of JASSUY010037777.1, read as the reverse complement.
AGGTGAAAAGGGAAAGTTGTCAATATAGTAAATTCAGGAAGCCAAGTCATCTTGAAAGCTGGAACAAAACTACTGGAGAATGAAGAAAACCAGGAGGCCTGTGGTAATAAAAGGCAGTGGTCTAAATTCATCCCAGGTAACTTCCATCACATCCTTAGCTAAGGCAATGGTCTCTGATTTCCTTCTATGCATAAGCCAATATGATTGAATTATTTATTGTAGGTAATGTTCTTCATTGCTTGTGTCATTTTTATCAAACAAATTGAGCAGATGCATGCCACCATCCAATGGAAAAAGGGCTTCACAGTGATACCTTATTTAGCAAATACATTTTGGGAAAAGTAATATACCAAATGCTACCTCCAAGGTTTTGCTCCAGCTCCCCTCCAAGATGTCTCTTCATTTGTATAGAAATAGCCTTTTTGAGCACCTCAGCTGCAGAAAGATAAGCCACATCATGACCACTGCTTTGCTGCAGTCCTTTTCAGAGATAGCACTGATGAGTTATATTAGAGCCCACCCTGTGCTAACAACAACAGATTATTCTATATTAGGGCTTTATGAGACAAAATACTCTGGATTAGAAAAAAATCCCAAAACCCAGCAAAATCCTCTGCACAGATCTGTTCAGGAGCATATGTTTGGATAACTTTTTGCTTAGCATCACCTTCATTGCTGGAGTTGGTGATTCTTAGTCTGTGGAGGTGTTCCTGCAGACTTGTGCCAATGTCCACTTTCCTCAGACAACCCACTTCTCTGCGCTTCCCTGCAAGTTTTGTCTCGTGACACCTACGTTCGGTGTATTCCACTGTCTCAGGAAATCCAGCCATTTCAGCTGGTACTCCTTCAGCTTTACTATAATGTGTTTTTTTCTCAATTCTGATTTACATCAGTCACTGAATAGTTGAATTAATGAATAGTTCTCATTTTACTTTTTTTTGTAATATTTAACAGCATCTTTTATAGCAGAAACATTTTCACTAAAACAATTTTTTTTTTCACTATTAGTAGTATTATAATGAAGATAGGAGAAAAAAGAATACCACACAGAATCATAGAATAGTTAGGGTTGGAAAGGACCTTAAAATCATCTAGTTCCAACCCCTCTGCTCTGGGCAGGGACACCTCCCACTAAACCATGCCACCCAAGGCTATGTCCAACCCGGCCTTGAACACTGCCAGTGATGGAGCATTCACAACTTCCCTGGGCAACCCATTCCACTGCCTCACCACCCTTACAGTAAAGAATTTCTTCCTCAGATCCAACCTAAACTTCCCCTAAGTTTGAGCCCATTACCCCTTGTCCTATCACTACAGTCCCCCATGAAGAGTCCCTCCCCAGCATCCCTATAGGCCCCCTTCAGATACTGGAAGTTTGCTATGAGGTCTCCATGCAACTTTCTCTTCTCCAGGCTGAACAGCCCCAACTCTATCATCCTATCTTCATCTTACTGTGCTGTATCTAGGAACATTTTTACAACAGCAATGGCCATGCTCCCTGGCTGGCAGATGGCCAGGGCTTCACTGCTGTTTCTGTGCTGATATACTGAGTAGGCTGGAACTCCAGTGTGGACTTGAGTCAGAGGGACTGTGACCTATGAGTGAACCCATGTGGGAACAGGACACCCCAAAGTGTCTGTGGCTCTGGATAAACTCTTGCCAGTGCTGGCACCTCCCAAAATATCTGTGGTCCTGATTATGTCTTTGTTGCAAGAAACAAAAACTGAAGGGGTTGTGGCCCAGGGTCAAATTCAAACTGGAGAAGGTATGCCTTGAAGTATCTGTGGCTATGCATGAGGTTGTGCTAGAGCACCTCAAAGAATGTAGGCATGATTAAGCTCATGACCAAGCACGTGCACCCCTGTAGGGACTGCAGCCATGGGTATGACCACACTGAGGCAGGTATATCTATGAAGGCATTGTGGCTACCTGGGACAGGTTCACCTCAAACTGACCGTGCCTGTGGATAAGTCTATGCCACAGCAGGTATACCCTTGAAGAGACTGTGGCTCATAGATAAGGCTCCACTTGGAGTAGGTACACCCATTAGGGACTGCTGTTTGTGGGTAAGTCCAGGGTGAAATAGGGTCAAGGGGAGGATTTCAGTGCAATATTAAACCTGATGGTCAGGTCCAAAGGGACCCAGGTTGGAGACTGTAATAGAAATACCTTTAAACTGTTGTAGCCATGTAACCATGACATGTAGACCATAAACTCAGAGCCAATGACAGGGGAGTGTGCAATGCACAGCTTGGAGTGTAGAGTGTGCCTGCACTGGTCTCTTGAGGCAAGGGTGCACAACAGGCAGGGATGCACTCGGTGCTTTCTGGTGGAGGTCCTCCTGCAGCAGGGGCTGAGCTTCGGGATGCTATCAATGGGCTAAAAGATGTCAGAGAAGCTGAGAGGAAACAGCACTGTTTGCTCCAGGCATAAACTGTGCAGGGACTTCAAGAGTCCATTGTAGCTCATGGAGGGAAAAAGGAGGCCACTAATCCAGGTAACTAGGAAATAGTTCCAAAAAAAAAAAAAAAAAAAGGAGGAAGAGGACAATTAAAATCAAGGGTCGTCCTCCTAAATCAGTGGTCCCCATCTGTCCTGCAGGGGGCTAATAAGGAAACACACTTGCACCACAAACAACCGGCTGATGTACTTCTAAAGATCACTACTGCTGCTGCCAGGAAAAAGTGGCAGGTCATAGTAATAGGGGACTCTACTTCGAAAGGAACAGAGGCACCCATCTGTCAGCCTGACCCAATCTCAAGGGAGGTGTATTGCCTACCAGGGGCATGGATCAGAGAAGCTGCCAGGTCTAGTAAGTCGCATGACTATTACCCACTTCTAGTGAACCATGTGGGTGCTATTGATGTAGATAGCAGTAAACTGGAGAACACAAAGAAGGACCACAGAGATGTGGAAGAGGTAGTTAGGGACGCTGGAGCTCAGATAGTATTTTCATCAAAACTCCAGGATAAAGCGGAGGACCATAAAAGGCTAGGGGGATTGGACAGGTTAATAAATGGTTAGAAGGGTGGTGTCATTGTCAGGGGATTGGGTATCTAGAACATGGGACTCAATTTAGTAGACCAGGTCTACTGGGGGCTGGTGTATTTGGTCTGACAAAGAAGGGGAAGAGAGGTTTTGGTAGGAGGCTTGCCAGACTGGTCAAGAAAGCTTTAAATTAGATGTATTGGGGAATATATGGATGAAGCACTTTATAGACAGATAGGAACAGCCTCACGCTCACAGATCCTTACTCTTGCGGAGGACTTCAACCACCCTGATATCTGCTAGAGGGATGGTACAGCCCGGCACAGGAAATCCAGGGGGTTCCTCAATTGCGTGGAAGACAACTTCCTTCTGCAAGTAATAGAGGATCCAAGAATGACAGGTGCCATGCTTGACATTGTGCTCCCTAATAGGGAAGGTCTGGTTGGAAATGGGATGTTCCAGGGCAGCCTTGGTTGAAGTGATCATGAGATAGTTGAATTCGAGATCCTTAGGACAGTGAGAAGAACGTGCAGCAAGCTCACTGCCCTGGACTTCAAGAGAGCAATCTTTGGCCTCTTCAGAAACCTGCTCAATAAGGTTTCATGGGATATAGTCATGAAAGGCAGGGGGGCCCAAGACTGTTGTTCGACATTCAATGATCACTTGCTACAAGCTCAGCAGTGTTGCATCCCAACTAGAAGGGAGAGCTTCAGGAGGGCCAGGAGACCTCCTTGTATGGAT
>JASSUY010037777.1:0-18221 GCA_032466535.1 Forpus xanthops | reverse complement strand
CTCTCTCATCCGATCTTCATAGATGAGGTGCTCCAGTCCCCTGATCATCCTCGTGGCCCTCCTCTGGACTTGTTCCAACAGTTCCATGTTCTTTTGATGTTGAGGACCCCAGAACTGCACACAATACTCCAAGTGAAGTCTCACGAGAGCAGAGAGGCAGGATCAACTCCCTCGATCTGCTGGTCGCACTCCTCTTGATGCAGCCCAGGATGCGGTTGGCTCTCTGGGCTGCAAGAGCACACTCCCAGCTCATGTTCATTCTCTCATCAACCAACACCCCCAAGTCGTTCTCCTCAGGACTGCTCTGAATCTCATTTCTGCCCAACCTGTAGCTGTGCCTGGGATTGCTCTGACCACAGGTGTAGGACCTTGCACTTGTCATGGTTAAACTTCATGAGGTTGTCATCAGCCCACCTCACAAGCCTGTCAAGGTCCCTCTGGATGTCGTTCCTTCCCTCCAACGTTATCAACCGAGCCACAGAGCTTGGTGTCATCAGCAAACTTGCTGAGGGCGCACTTAATCCCACTGTCCATTCAATACACTGTAACCTCTAGAAAGTATGTCTCAGAAATAATTCTGAATATATATATATATTTATTTAAATCACTGCTTCTAGAAAAAAGTAGTAGAGCAGGTGAGGAAACACTTCACTTGCATTTATGATAATGAGATTTAATTCACAGATACTTGTTGGCGATGCAAAACAGCAATACAGCAACCAGAAATGTCGCATAAAAATGATGTGACCTAATACAGCAATTTCATAGGAAACACTTCCAAAATGTAATATGGATATAATTACTGACCAAAGAGGCCAGCTGACTGCACAAATCCTACTGTCTCTGCTGAGCCAGGAACATATTCACTCTCTGTGCTCCTCCCAACAGCATAATGTCGAAGCTGCTATAATGTGCCTTCAGCCAGCACTAGAGGCTGGATGAACCAATACTCTACCTTGCATCCATGGAGGACAAGATATGCAGGCATAGCAGCATGTAATCTCTCATCTTTACTTATCTGTGGCTAGCACGTGGTGGGCAGGATGACTGAACAGGCTTCCGTTTGGTAAATACAATCTTACCAGAAAGTACATTGAAAAAAATACCAGGAGAATGAAAAATCAGCGTGGAAGAAGCAGGACATGCCCAGATTATTCTCCACAGCTTTAGCAGTATGCTTGTAATTTGCTTAACAAATGTGTTTATGATGTCTTTTTAACAATAATAAGAACATCTACCTTGTTAATTCTAAAAGGTTAGGGTTTACTGATTGCCGCCTACTGTGGGAGGAACTTAAGAAACAGGTTTCCTCTACTTTTTTAGTCAGTGACAATACTGCCTTTAAAAAAAACCCCATATCCAATTTAGTGTTCATCACACTACATTTGAAGAACTCCTTGGAATAACTCTGACTCCAGCTGTGGCATACAGAACTAAGAAATACCAGAACACAGTGAACATACTGTTCCCAGAACAAGCTAAGTAACCTCTAAAAAACGCCAGGTTACTTCATACCAGTTCAAATCTCTAAGTAAAACCTTATGGCTAAGTGGGACTAAATCTGTATGCTCAAGTTTCGGAGCCCACATCTCAGCGACATGTGGCAGTCCGTGGAACTCGTACCAAGCTGTCAAAGTAGCCTATTGAACAAGCGAATAAACCAGCTGACGTCTCCAAGATGCTGCTGCCAACAGCCTCTACACACGCGAGGGGACCATTCTCTTCCAGCGACACGTTCTCTTCCACTAGGGAAGCCTGCCTGTGCTACAGGACAAAACAAACGCCTCTCACCCCAAACCCGGGGGGTTTGCTGCCGCCGCCTCCCGCCTGCTGAGGTCGCAGGGGGCTGGCAGCTGAACCGAAGCACCGCCTTTCCAACGCTATGTGGCTCTTGCTCAACCTCATTGCTTTCCGTGGCCTGAGTTTAATCAGGTTTAATGTCTGCCTGTCTGCCTGCCTGCCTGCCTGCGCTGGAACACCTGCAGCCGAGGTGGGAAGGGGCGGGTTGAGGAGGAGAGGTCCTCTCTCCACCGCGGGGACACTGAGGTTTGTAGCTGGGGGAGGGTGAGGCTCTGCCGGCAGCAGCTACAACGAGACATGAGCCGACGACTCCGCGGCTGCTCGGGCTTTCTAGAGCGAAGCAGCAGGGGCTCCCCTGCTTCGCCCCTCCCCGGCAATGTACGTGCGGGTAGGCAACGGCGGGGAGTCCCCTGAGAGGTGGCCCGTCCGAGAGGCGGGGGACAGCGTAGGGGTGGGGTGCAGTCTGTTTTGGGAGGTCTGCGTGTTCCCCTGCGGCTGGCGTGGGTCGGGTTCGGAGGGAAACCGTCGGAGTGCCGTTTCCTCGAAGTTAAACCGTGTCCCTTGGTCTGGTGGGTCTCCTGCGGCATCCCACCCTCCCTCCTTCCCCGTCCCCTTCCTTGCAGCGCGGTTCCTGCGCCTTTGGGGAGCTCCAGCCTCTTTCCAGGGACACCCGTGAAGAACTGGTGAGGGATGTCAGCGGTTCGCATAAAAACGGCTGTCAAGTTACTCTCTGTGCTGTAACTAGCATCCCAGCTCAGCTGTCCAGCGCCAGTTAGGTACGCCTCGGTGACAGAGGAATATATGGGTTTGTTGTGATTGGTTTTCCTAGATCAAAATTTAGTAAGCTGTTTTGAAGAGGCACGGTTTACCTTGCAGGTAATACAATTCTTTAAGGTAATATGAATATATATATATTATCGTTTAAAAAGTTCATGGGCTTATGTGAAAGAAATGGTGTGATCCTCTGACTTTCTGTCAGAGCTTTCAATTCTGAGAACAAGACTCTCGTGTATTTTAATCTGCCTGTGTTTTTTGAGTAGGGCATTCAAAAAGCAAGTGCCACAGGTGTGCAGAAACTGAAAGTGAAATGCATGGTTCTTCAAAGTTCTGATGAGACTTGTGATTTGGTTTCAATTGTGCAGGTCAACTTCAAAAGCACGAGAGAGCAGAATAAAAGGTGGCTGTACCAATTTAGTGACGGACTTTAATAACTGTGCTTTATTATGCGCTGTCATGGATGCTGTAATTGTAATTAAGATGAGTCTCATTGAAGGCCTCTTCCAGGCACTTGTCTTCTCTTTTTTTTTTTTTTTTTATTTTTTTATGTAAAAACTTGATAAAAATATTTCCTTTCAGGGGGAAGCTTTATGAACACGGCCTCAGATACATGCTACATGGAGCTTTTTCCTCTGGAAAATTTGGGCAAAGATAACTCCAACTGAGTTGTGTCCTGAGTGATAAAGTTCTACAGGTTGATTGCAGGCTCAAAATGTGGACAAAATGGCTTGGAAAAGGGAGAAATGTGCTCGTTTACCATGGCAGAATATGGTAGGAAATACATTTGCACTCAGTATTTGTTATTTTTGTCATCAGTTATGTGAATGCACGCAAACAGCAGAGCCTGATTTTGCTGTTGGGTATCCTTTCTGCAGAACTGGAAGTTTTTTCATCCTGAAAAGTTAGACAAGAAGGAATGTCCTTTTTCAGGTACAATAATGTGTGTGGTTTTACGTAGGGCTTTGTATATTTGCAAGTCTTCCATGCTAGCAAAAGGGCAAGTTCTAAGTTTAAATAGATGGAAAGAACACTGAATTTATAGAGAAGTATGTTTCTGGAAGACTTTCCTTCAGAACATGGCAAAGTAACTGCTGCTGCATCTCCTGAATCTAATGCTGGGGCAAAAAGCTGATTGAAGAGAGCATGTATGAGTCAGAACACTAGAGTAATGCTGTAGTGGAACAGAGCTAATGAAAAAACAATGATTTGGAGAAGTCATAGAGAAAATGCCTAGTTATAAGTGTAGTTTTTTCACTCCTGTTTTCTCTTTAAATTATTTCTATTATAATGTTTTAATCTCCTTTAAAATTGAAAATAGGACATGTTAAGAGTTACTGTTTGTCACAATTAGTGACGAAAGCTGGAGCTTTTGTACAGACATCCATAACCCCCCTCCAGTGAATTTAAAGTTTTATGTATTTCTGCTTACGCTCAGCATTCCTGCAGGGGCTCATTCCTTCTTGCAGCTAGGCAAGAGAAGACCTGCCTGGTAATTTGAATGACATTTGCAGAGGGAGGAGGGAAGAGAAGGGGAACAAGGAAGAATGCAGGCACTGCAAGAAGCAGTGTGGATGACTCAATATATGGCACACTTTTGAATCAGTTTGGTGAAGTAAGACGCAGCAGCCGGAAGTGTCGCCTTTGACTATTGTAGAAACTGATGTTCAACTGAAGATTCGTCACAACAGGATGGGATTCTCTTGCTTATCCTTCAGTTTGAATAAATGCATTTTTCCTTTCACAGTGCTGTAAAAACTAATAGGCTGAATAGGGAGAAAAAAAAGAAGCAGTAAGGCAGGCCGAGTTAAGGACCAACTTGTCAGAGGCATGCAACTAATAGATCCTTTTCTAAAAAGAGTCTGGAGAGCCAATAGACAATTTGAGTATAAAAAAAAAGCCTTCTATGGGAATAGGCTGTGGGAAGATATGAGCATAGCAAGGAAAACCAAAAAATTTTGCATTTATGTTCACCTTTGAAGAGTGCGGATTTTGGTACCTTTTCTTATGGCTTGTCTTTCATGGAAAGATCTGTCTTAAATTGAAGAGTCAGTACTGGTAATTGAAGAACAAAATTATCTGTAATATAGCACCACGATTGGCTGATACTTTTGTGTTCTCTTGTTGTAAATGTCTCATTTAAAGCAGCTTTGGGACCAACAGATCAGAAAGTAAATAGTGGATTCTTTATTCTCTCCAAGTAATAAAAAGAAAGCCAGGAAAATAGAGACAAGTGAACCTGGTATTTGCAGCAGGCAGCTGGGTAGACATTGCTTTAAGGATGGAACCGGTGGAAATGAAGATAAATTATGCAGGGAAGGAGTCAATAGTGTAAAGGGATGTCATGGCTCTCAAATACCAGAAGTGTGTTAGAATTGTGCACATGTATGTCAACACACTGGATACAGGCAACATGTCTGATTCAGCAGAGACTGTAATGCCTGTAATGAAGGCAGACTGCTATAATATATTTATTCTCACCAGTATGTATAAGTAGGTAAAAGATGAATGCTCAGTTTTTCAGATGGAGTAAGATTGCTAATAGAGTCCCAAACAATCCTCTTCTGCTCAGCATTTATTTCTAATTGATCCAGACAGAGGGAAAACTGGTGTGGTGGCAGAATTTGCCAATATTACGAAGTTATTCAGACTAAAACAGTGGGGTGGCAGAAGGATGTCATGATAGTGAATTGCTGGGTGATAGCAGCAGAAGAAATTTGTTGTAGGTAAATGTAAAAAAAAAATAAAATGAAAATATACAAGCAGAATCCTATGTTTAGCAGCTGTCTGTGTTTACCTGATTTTTAGCACTTAGTGGTGAGATCTTGGAGTTTTATTACATAGGCTTGTGGAAATATCAGGTCAATACTTAGTAGAACTCAGCAAATAGATTGTTAGAAATTACTGTGGGGAGGGGGAAATCGTTGTTTTAACTTAGAGATCCATAGTGCACTTATGTTTTGAAAACTGTATGCAAGTTCTGTTCTCCCCTCCCTGGCTCAGACAGGCTGTAGCATAACTGGAGACAATACAGAAAAGGGTGGCAAAGATGGTAAGAAATACAAAATTAGATTACATCTAAGGGACAGAGTAAAACTGTAGCTTGGGAAAGCAAGAGCTCAGGAGTGTGCTAGAGATGTAAAAAATCCTGACTACTGGACAAGCTGAATACGGAATGTTCACTCTTGATTTCTGTATTTTTCTTGTAATGATTAGGAGCTGTCAGGTTAAACAAGTAGGTAACATGCTTAAAACAAGCCAAAGACAATTATTTTATTCCTTATATTAACTGTGTATTGCAAACATTGACTTTAAATTGTGAAAGCCACTAATTGAAAGGTTTTTCCATTTCTGCAGGGAAACATGAGAGCAAAAGCATTGGGTTTGTGTAGTATGAGAATGGCATTTCTGTTTTTAATTATTGCAGGTAAGTTTGATGGTGGCTACATAAGGTCTTGTTCGGAATTAATTCACACAAGTAATACTAATTTTCTATGAAAATGCTTGTAAAAGTAAATTTGTGTGCATGCCAATGAGATCTTTTAAGTAGTCCTAAAAGCAGGAACCTGTAAAACATAAAATGTGCTATATTGTGTACTATCTTATGACAGAATCACTGAGATTAGAAGTAAACTCTTGAGATATCTAACCCAAGCTCCCTGACCTACCCAGGGTCAGTTAGAGCAGGGTGCCCAGTATCGTGTCCAGTTGGATTTTGATTATCTCCACAAATTGAGACTCCACGACATCTCTGGGCAACTTCTTCCAGTGTTGGATCCCCATCACAGTAAAAGTATTTCCTTGTGTTCAGATGGAATTTTTCTGGGTTTCAGTTTGTGCCTGACTCTTTGTTTTTCCTTCCTTCCCATCAGATATTTGCACACACTGGTAAGATCCAGCAGTACACTCCCTAACCCTTCTCTGAGCTGGACAGTGTCCCTGCTCTTTCAGCCTCTCATGTGAGAGATGCTCCACTCCCTTAATCATCTTTGTGGTCTGTGTTAGACTTTCTCTCGTAAATTCTTGTCTGTTGTACCTACCAGTAGCCTCAGTAGTGCTGTGTAGAAGAGAAGGATCACCTTCCTTGACCTGCTGACAGATTCTAATGTAGCCCAGGACATGGTTAGCCAATTCTCTTGCCATGAGGGAACCTTGGTGGCTCATGTTCAGTTTGTTGTCCACCGGGACCCCAGTGTTTTCTGCAGATCTGCTCTCCAGCTGAATGATCTCTAACATTCACACCCAGTGGTGGTGCTTGGGGTCATTCCTTACCAGATGCAGGCCTTATTTTTGAACTTATTAAGATTCCTGTCAGCCCAGTTGTCCAGCCTGTCAGGTCTGCCTGAATGGCAGGATGACTCTTAGGTATATGAAGTGATGAAATTAGTTTATAGAATGTGTGCTTAGGATTTTTTTTTTCATAGTGAAAAATATAACTATTTAACAATAGTGTAATGTCTAGATTTTTGTAAAATTGCCAGGCTACTTAGTTGCAAATGCTTGTTTCTGCTCTTCAGCTGCCAACCAACAATCCAGTTCGTGTTTAAAACATTTCAGGTGGTTTAGATGAGTTGCTGTCATAATCTTGTCATTGCACCTAGAATCTTGCAGTAGTGCCAGACTATTAAAAGAAAAACTTCATTAATTTCTGTTCCTTGAGTTTCTAGCAAGCCATTTGTTTGGAAATGGTTCAGGTTGGGTTTGGGTTTTTTGCCCATAGATGAACAAGTTGCAAGGTTCACCAATCCATTGGATAGTCTGTTTTTTGTCAAGTACTCATACGGATAGGTGATTATTGGCTGCCCTCCCTCCAGTAGCAGAGACCAGTAGCTAGGCAGGTGAGGGAAAGTTTACTTTGCCAGTTCTCATAGCAAGAAATGCATATCCAGAGAAATAATAAAAAGCAGTGAATAGTTTTTCCCGCACAAAGTAAGAGGAAAGAAAGTGACCAAAAGCAAAACATTCCTCTGCTTGTTGTGTTCTACTCTTTTTTTTCTTACACATTTGCTACGGATTGTTTTGAAAGGGAGGGTTTTGGGCTAGACAGACACTTACATGACTCTGTGTGGCTGTTCTGACATTCTGATCAAACCAGAAATTGTAGATAAATACAGTACTGACTCAGAGCTGTAACCATGGTATCCAGAGCTGGTGCTTTTTTTTGTCATACTCCCATATGAATTTCCTTGTGTTAGAAGGAAAGGAAATGAGGTCATTGATAAGTACATATAATAATTCTTCTCTAAATGCTCATAAATTGAAGGATTAGTTTAAATTTCTATAACAAACTTAATACTTGTACAGCAGCAGCTTTCACGTCAGTGTTCCTTTAGGGCATTTGGGTATCCTCTGTCTTGAAGGCTTACTTTGACTACAGTTACGTGAAATTAACAAAGACCATGCATGTGAAATTTGTGTATGTGTGTGTATGTGGGCATGCAACAGGCTGGAGAAATAAAGGCACTTCAGTAATTTGCGTCTAAACTAAACCAAAAATAAGTCTACTGCAGACAAGATTCTATGCAGTGTAAAGTTTGTGTTCAAAAAACTTTAATTTCAGTGGCATAACTATTTCTGCATATCACTGAGATGTACTTTAAACTGTAAAAGTAAGGGATTATAATTATATTTTTAGTAGGTGTCTTTAGAATGGAGGTGAAAACTGGAATGGGCTTTGTAAATGTAATCAAGAACTGAGTTCATTGTATCCTTTTACAGTGTTTGAGGTTTTCTGAAATCTTTATTTCTTCCCTTTAGAGAAATGTGAAGCCTATGATGTGATGTTGAGGCAAAATCTTGTGCTTAATGGGCAGCCTCTTGCTATTAAATGCTCACTGGAAAAGAGCTTGAGAAGTGAAGACTACAACTTAACGTGGTATAAAGTTGGTAACCAGACAGCTGTGCCTAGAGACAAACTTTCTAGAATTCATCAACAGAAGAATTTAATTTGGTTCCTTCCTGCAATGTTAGAAGATTCTGGAGATTATGAGTGTGTCATAAGGTGAAAGTTTAAAAGAAAAAATACACTGTACAGAAATTAGTTGCAGGGGGAATAACTTCTATAAGGAGAGTAGAATTTTGGGGGTAAGAGAAATACTGATGGAGAAAGGAGATTGTGTTCATAAAAACGAATTTTAAGTTGGGGAAAGTCTAGTTTTGGGTTCTTATTCCTAGCAGACAAGGATTAAGTCTATCAGAGTATCTAAACTTCTCATCCTCTCTTTCTTCTCTAGGAAATCTACCATATATTTTTAAGTTAGAAAATGTGCCTAATAGGTTGATTTAATTATATAAATTGCAGGAACTTGACAAGCTGCTGGAGAATGTGTACAAAAGTAACGGTTTTTGAGAGGACTGATGGTTTATGCTTAAATGAAAAATTTGCTGTAGGGGAGTTGATATTTACATTATCGTCTGCAAAGGTTGTGTGCCCACACTTGGATAATTTCAGGAATGAGAAGAATTTTCAACCTGTTCGCTGGTACAAGGTGAGAATGCTGTGTTTGTGCTGTCTTATAACTGTCCATTGTTTATATTATAAATCACTGATGTTTAGGAGAAAAGAAAAAGATTGACTGTAAATACTAGAAAAAATTGTTGAAAACAAACTGGAAGAGGGAGTGCACAAGTTTTTATGTTAACCGGGTAGAAATTCACTTTGATGTGGAAAAGCTGTTGACCACATATCCACCAGGTGGCATCTTTTGACCTGCTATGGGAAGACCCTGTCATGAATTTCTTTTGTGTGTAAGCAGATTTAGAATGTCACTTGTGAGAGATGGCATGTCCACTATGTGCTCAATATTGTGTCACTAGATAAATGACATTTCATATTGTTTACACTTACTTAAAGGCTTTTTATATTATAAGGAGGTAGTGCCTCCTGCAGCCCTTCTGCCTCATTTAAAAAATTAAGTCTAATTATTAAGTGATTCTTCATTAGTGAATACTTTTACAAATCCTGATGCTTGCATTTTGCTTGCTTATTTCTCTATAGTTGTTTTCTGTGGGAAATGAACTTGGAGTATCTTTGAATTAAACACTAAGAGCCAAAATGTAGTATGTTTTGCTTTTGATTCCACTGCCCTTGCTCTTCGTCAGCCTCTGCAAGGCATCCATCCTTGTGGTGTGATCTATTGAAAGTTCTGCTTCTATTAAAGAGAGACAAAACACGGAAAAACATAAGTGATATGAAATAACAGAGTTTTCTACACACATTTAGGACTGCCAGCTGCTGGAAGGGGAAAGGTTTGCCTTCTCAAACAGTGATCTTATAATTTTCAACGTGACTGTACATGATCAAGGAAACTATACATGTGAAACAACATATACCTACAATGGAAAACAGTATAACATTTCACGAGATGTCAGTCTGACTGTAGAAGGTGAGTAGATAATTTCACTGTGTTTGTGAAAATCTTATCCAGGTTTCTCAAAACTAAAGGTTGGAAGACCCATACTTAGGGCTACTAGTTTCCACTTAAAAGTGATGGAAGGGAAAGCTGACTGAGAGTTTATATATTGTTTAAAGTACAGAAATGGAATTTCCCCTTTAGTAGAAGTCTAAAATAGATGAATTGTACTCTGAAAGCGTTTAGCTCCAGTTTGTAACTGCTGGGTGCTGGGTCACAAGCTATCCAGACTGTAGAGGAATAATACTCTAGATACTTACCTGTGCCCTCAGTGCCTGTGCGTGCAATATTTGCAGGATTTTTATGTCACGGAACAGCCAGTCCGCCATGAGCGTGTGGAGATTTGGAAGAGACAGGGTGAAGAATAGTTTAGCTTCAAGTCAGAAGTAACTGACTACCTGAGATATAGGGGAGATTTAGAATCATAGAATCAGCTTGGTTGGAAAAGGCCTTAAAGATCATCAAGTCCAATCTCTACCCCAAAACAGCCAAGTCTGCCGCTAAACCATGTCACTAAGGGCCTCATGTATGAGATACAGGTTTCCACCTGTGCTTACAGGTTTGCTTTTCCTTTCTGACACCTTTTTTTGCCACATCTGCCCTTTCTGGGCCTTTGGCCTAGGGGTGAGCTGGACAATGGCCAGATGCCCCTCAGCGTGTGGCAACAAGTTTCTCCTGCTGGAAGGGGAGGAAGGAGAAGGAAGGCAAAAAAGATGCTGGGATGAAGACACTCCAAAGAGGAAAAGCAGAACTGGCCGCGCTGTCCCAGCCTGTGTGCGACTGAGGGGGTGGAGAAGAAAGAAGCCCTCGGTGCTATCTCCGATTGGGGAAAAGGGGAATTCGACTCTAGGACTGTAGAAACCAGAAGCAACTGTTAGCAGTTGGCGCTCCCGTTCTGCCACCAGAGATCACCGGTGCGGCGAGAGCACAGCACCCCCTACAGCCCGCACACCGCCCTGCACCCCATCCCTCTCGCACCCGCCGGTAAACCCATCACCTCCCGACCCACGGCACCTCGACTCCCCCAATCTCAGCCTTCCCCGACTCGAGCACACCCGTCCCTCCACCTTCAGTCTTCACTGTGAGAGTGATGAGGTGCTGGCACAGGTTGCCCACAGAAGCTGTGGCTGCCCCATCCCTGGCAGTGTTCAGGGCAAGGTTGGACGGGGCTTGGAGCAACCTGGTCTAATGGAAGGCGTCCCTGCCTGTGACAGGGGGATTGGAACTAGATGATGGTCTTTAATGTGGCCTCCAACCCACACCATTCTGTGATTCTGTGATATAATTCTTTCAATAATTGAGTAATTTCTGTTACAAAATTGCTGAGAACCTTGTTCACAGGACAGGGTGGGTGTTTTTTTCCATTTTTGTTTTAGTTTATAGTTGGGTAATAGAGCATAGAGCAAACTGCAAGTGCCCTGAGGTTTCTGAAAAGCACTTCTTTTTTTTTTTGGTTAGTGAGCCCACCAAAAAAGCCCCCTGAAATATCTTACCCAAGAAACAACTCCATTGAAGTGGAACTTGGTAAGTTGTTTTTTTTTCTGTAAGAAAATATGGTTTTTTTTGTATGCTAGTGAAAATTTATACTCTGAATGCCTTGTTTTGTGTTTTCTTGGTTTTCTTGGTTTTTGGCACAAACTAATTCAGCGACCAGCTCAGTTTTGCTACGTTGACCTCCTGAAGGAGGAATGTTTGTGAGTGAGAGGGACAAAGCATGTTGCTTACAAAGTCCCATGGGAATTTATCAGATACAAGGAAAACTGTAGGGAACCCAGGTGATTCTCTGTCACATCTGTTGCTTTCCATCACTCTGGAAGAGAGTCTAAGGACGGATACGTCTTTGAATCTGCAGGGAAAGTGGTTCTCCAGAGGGAAGCATCTTTTTCTTCGATTTAGCCTCTTCCATCTTACCAGTCTCTTTCTGAACCTGCAGATCACTGAGTATATAGATCCTCTGCTAGAGTAACTTTTCTGAAAGGGTGTGGGGCATCGTTAGTTGGTCTGTGTGAGAGTCTGTGAACAGGATTGTATAGAGCTCAATTACATTATGAAAATTAACTTTTCACTTTGTAACACAATTTTATAGGCTCACAGGTTACGGTGGATTGCAATACAACAGGTGCTGATGGGTATGAGGTGTTTTGGACAAGCAATGGTGTGTATATTGATGTATTTTTTATGAACAGAATTTTTGCAAGTCCATATGAGTAAGTATATTTTCAGATTAGAAAATACCATGTTGACAACCAAAGTGGAACTTTTTCCCTTTGTCATTAAAATATTTAACAACAGTTTGCGTTTGCTTAAATAGCTTTCTTTTAAAAAATTCTAGCGCTTGCCTGCTCCAGTTCACTTTATGCTTTAATGTGGAAACTTGAAACATAGTAGGTACATGGCCTACATGTGTGATTGTGATTTTTTTGTACATTGTAAAAATCTGTCTTAATTTCCAACCTCGGGAAAAGGATTTTGTATACTTACAGTCTCATAGCTGTATTACAGTTTCTATTGAGCAGGCTGTGGCCTGGCAGAGACATCTTACAGTTGGATCAAGCATGTCCACACACATGATCTTCAGACTGTCCCTTTCTTCTGCTTTCTTTTACTTCCCATCTGCCTCTCGGAAACATTACAAAGGGCCAAATCTGTGCTTTACAGGAGAAATTGAGAATTCTAGGTTTAAGAGCCTTGGTTTAGAGAAATGTAACTGAGAGCAGCAGAAATGTTAATGGAAGACTTAATTGAGGACATATTTACTGAAGCTTAGTGGGGTGAGACAAGAAAAGGGAGACAGATTTCCGGTGGTGTGTTGGGATTTGGGAAGAAAATGGACGTGGACTGAGTAAAGCATGAGAAAGGGAACTGGGAGATAAGTTTAGGGTGGTGAAAAGCGGGTTAAGTGGAGTTAGGAGAGAAGAAATTAGACCTGATTTGAAAAAGCAACTAAAATTGGAGCAGAAGGCTATCTGCATTTCTGAAGTATGACAGGTTGGGAACTAAAAATTGTAGGGTTTTTGTCAGCTCCCATCTCATGGTTGTTCTATGAAGACAAAATGTGATCATTTTTGTAAGTTCTCAAGCACTATGTATGATCAAGAAACTGATGCAGAAATGAGAATGATATCTTCAAAATAAGAATAGTTGTGAGAAGTATGTCCTCATCATAAACAGGAGGGAAATAAAATGCTAAATTGAGTGCTCACCAAGAGAAAACTTTATACAAACATACTGTACTATCATAAAGAACTGCAATGTCATTAGGCCATAATGCAGAGGCACATGGTTGCTGTATTGATACCATGAAAGCAGTATTAGTTTTTGTAGTTCCTAGCATTTAAATGATCGACTTTGCAGCCTTTAGTAATTCACATTAGTGATGTTTATTCATTTGTTTCTTGTTAGTGTTTAAATTACTGTGACCTTTGGCTTAGAAAGTGATTTCTGTGGTTCTATGTATGGCCTTTAAGATATATTTTAGGCTTTTATATTGCCTTTTAAATGGTAACTAGACTATGTTGTCAGGAAAGTATAGTGCTTGCCTAAGTAGTTGGTTAATTTTGCTTTTGAAATCTCTTGTTAACAAGATAGTGGAATCCGTCATTTTCCTGGTGGTTAAGAAGTTAAGGTCACAGATCATGATACACATGATGAGGAGAATGTGCAGCATAATGAGCATTTCTGTGTCCTTGTGCAGTGTATGGGGGATAATGGGTGTCTCTTACTGGTGAAGCCTGACACAAGCTGTTACAAGTCCTTTCTGATACATGGGATGGAGTGACAGTTTAGACACCACTCCATGCAGCTGAAATAGCACTGAGTTGCTTGTATCTGCTGCTGGTCACCACCTTTGAGGTCCCAGAGCTGCTTACCATGAGATGATGCCTCTTTCTGTGTCGTATTGCATGGTTGGAATTTCTCTCTCTCCACCTACTCTTATAGGGGCTGGGAAGCTTAAGGGTTTGCTTAAGTTTGTAAAGTATATCTTCGTACTTCAGCCTATAGAAACCTTACATTCTTTGGGGAATGACTGCTCCAGATAAGTTAACATCTCAATGTTTTCCACTGTCAATGCTAAGTGTCAGTAAAAGGCCCAACTGTTGTTTGGCTTTCCTTCCTATAATGTAGTTGTTCATCTGAAGTATGGTTGACATTTGCAGATGGAGACAACCATTGTCGTGCTGCAGCTGTTAGTGATGAAGCCGTTCCAGAGAGGGATGTAGTTTTATGGCTCTATTTGTCACCTTTTGGATAGGGAGGAAGCTTCTTACGATGGACGCCCTGTGCATTCTGTGAAGCTAGTAATTTTGGAAGTGAATAATGAAGATTATGAACAACCGTTTGTCTGCCAAGCTTCAAATGCCTTTGGCCAGGTTGCATCCTATATTATATTGAAACGCAGAGGTAAGAAATGCTTTTATTCTTGAGGCCTATGTTTTTCTTGACTTCCCCAGAAGAGATTTTGATATCAGATGCTTATATGTCATGTTGGCAGAAGATAGATGGGTTACAGTTTGCAGTATGCATGCATGTACCTGTAAGTAGGGAAGGAGTCACTGTAGTAGTGTGTTTATCATTATTAAAAAAATAGATAAATGGAAGTGAAAAAATGATACTCAAATTTGTATTACGTTTGCGTTAAATATCAGACTTGGGCAAATTTGACATTTAAAACCCAATCTTCTTATATTTTTATGCAGCTCCTGACATACAGAAGTGGCTGACTGGAGGCCTTCTCTCTCTGTTAATTTTAATATTTGTCACTTTCATAATCTGCAAGATTTTCAAGATTGACTTGGTGCTTTGGTACCGTAATTCTGTCTGTGCTTTTACAAGAAAGGAAGGTATGTGAGTGTGACCAGGTATGTTTGTGTAGGTAACCTACTGACTTTTTCACATGCCATTACTTCTAAGCAATGTGATTATTTAGTAGAACGTATTTGCAGTTTCCTTGCAGAATTTTCAGACACACACAGACGTTTTAGTGGGGGGGGAGGTTTTCATTCATATGAGTAAAATACATAATCATGGTTGAGGTAATAAACACTGCATAACATGGAGGGCAGTCATGGTGAAGATAAGTCAAAAGGAACGCCAGGTTATTCCTGAATTAGCATGTTGCTTTTTTGCTTTTCTGTAGTTTCTTTATATGGAGTTTTTTGGTCACTCTGATGTTGATCAGTAGGTGTCAGCAGAGCTACATCCTGTAAACTATCTGTTTAAATATATGCATTATATTTTATATTATATTGAAAATCAGACTTATTTTATCAGGGACTAATTCTTCTGGCTTTGTTTTTATTCTTTTTTTTTCTTTTTTTACAACTTCTCTCTTGCTCTTTTCCTTCTAAATCCTTCAGTTAGTATGTTTACATGCCAAAGAGAGAAAATGCTACTATTTTTCTTATGTGTTTTGATTGCTGTATTGGGTACTTATACTACACACATGTGAAAAAGATTAGAATAAGTGCAACATTACAGATACTTTGCATGGCAGTGCCCAGAATTGAACTGCCTGAAGCTCCCCATAGCTTGAAAGTAAGTGAATTCCATGCACTGAGATAGTTAATGTTCACCCATGGCTGTTCTAAATGCTTTTACAGAACAGGAGTTTCAGCTTCTTGTTGAAAGTTCAGTCTTCCCAGAACAGTTTAATAGCATTCTAATGAAAAAATTAAAAAAAAATAAAATCAAAGAAACTATGTTTTGTAGCTTGTTGAGCTAAACTTAACTTGTTGAAATAAATCTGATTCTTTTTTTTTTGTAGTTTCTCTTTATTATGCAATTTTAACTCTCAAAACCTCCACTGCCTTCTGGCCTTTTCTTCTACCTGCCTTTCCCCCCCAGAATTGTTACAAGAAAGAATTGCTATTTTTCTCTTGGGGTTAATCGGAAGCAGAGAGTGACTCCTCTTGAATTTGTTTCAGGAGAGGGTGAAGGAAGTCCTTCAAGAGGACACTTTCCTAATGTCCTGGCACCTCTGGGGTTGGGGGCTTCTTCTTGCAGGTCGAGGTCCTGCATTCATCTCACTTGCTGGCACATCTCTCCTTGTGACAGGAAAAGAAGCCAGATTCTGTGACTGATTGTCCTTTTGATTTGTGGAGTGTTTTAGCGCTTTGGTGCTATTCTGTCAAAGAAATCATCTCCCTCTCCACCTTGCTATTTTTTAACAGCCCAAAATGAAACCTTGCAATAAAGATATACTGCTGATTTTTAGGTTTGGAGTTTTTGCTTGTTTGGTTTTTTTTTGTTTTTTTTTTTTTTAATAGAAATGTTTGTGTTTGGTTTAGATGGGAAAGTCTATGATGCGTATGTCCTGTACACAAAAAGCAGTGGAAGCAGAAGTTTCTATCACTTGGAAACCTTCGTTCATAGGATACTTCCTGATATTTTAGAACAACAATATGGATATAATCTCTTTATATTAGGAAGGGACGAT
Source organism: Forpus xanthops (assembly GCA_032466535.1). Classification (NCBI taxonomy): domain Eukaryota; kingdom Metazoa; phylum Chordata; class Aves; order Psittaciformes; family Psittacidae; genus Forpus; species Forpus xanthops. Next base: position 1,799 of record JASSUY010037777.1, on the reverse strand, counting down.
TTACCAGGAGAAGGTATGCTTTAATTAGTAGAGTTTAATAAGTGGTCTTTTGACACATTGTTCTCAGGTTAGAAGACTACATATGCAATTAAAAAATGCCTGGTTTTGGAAAACAAAGCTGTATTTGTTTTTGATGGATAATTTGTCCAATGGGCAATTTTTTTTTTTACTTTCAGTTTTTTTTGTTTTTTTACCAAAAGTTCTGTTCTGCTGTTATGAGAGTCTGCACTTTCTTTTTATTGATCAACAGATGAGTATTCAGCTGCATTATTAATAACATTGTTGAGGGTTTTTTGAATGGTGTCTGCTCCTGGGAACTGAAGAAAACTATTTTTATCAATAATTTCATGCAATGGATGATGAATCATGAATGACAGTGTGGAGAGCTTAAACATACCAGTTCTCTGACTTAGCCACTGCTCCACATCTGTGCAATTTTAAAATTAAGAAATAATTTATGGCATTTGTGAAGTTTCTATGCAGACTTTAATTGTTCCTCCATTACTTCCAGCTGTGGTCAGTGTTGCTGATGAAATCCTTAAGCAAAGCATAAGGCTGATGATTATTTTGGGATCAGAAACATCTGGTTGCTGCCTGTTAGAAGATTCTACTGAGCAGCAACTAGCTATGTATAATGCTCTCATCCGTGATGGGATTCAAGTGATTCTTATAGAAATGGATGAAATACCGGACTATACAAGCATGCCGGAATCAATCAGATACATTAAGCAAAAACACGGAGCTATCCAATGGAAAGGGGACTTCTCAGAGAAATCTTGTTCAGCAAATACACGATTCTGGAAAAATGTGCGCTATCAGATGCCATCTAAGAAAAAGATATCTTACGCTGAAGTGCATTTGTTGCCCCTGACCTTGAACCATTCTGCAGCAAAGGGAAATTAAGATGTACTGATTAAAATAGTACTGAGAAGGTAATTCTGAAATGTGTATTTTGTTTGGAGACTTTGATTTGGTTTTGTTTTACACAAATTCTTTTTATTAAAAAGTGAATGTTTTCTTCAAGGAGTAAAAACTACAGATCTCTTCCCCAAAACACATCCTGAAAGAAAAAGCTCTGTGCGGCCTTACTGCTGTTCTAGGTTTTGGGTAGTGACATGATTTGTTGTGTTACTCTCAAGCAGGTATGAGAAACAAAGGTTGCGGATAGTGATAAACTATTAAATAGTTGTGGCCTACATAAGTAAGAGCCACTGACAAAGCAGCTGTGAAATCAGTAACTTAAAATTGAAACTGCAGTTGATAATTCAGTATGTTTCTGTCAGCATTTTCCTAGTTATTATGTACCTTTTTGTGTTACCTGTGATTGTCTGAATTCCTCGTAACTGCAAGAACCTTCACTATGCAAGCTTTGAGGTCCTCTCCTGAGCAATAGGCCTTATCCTTGCTTCTTGAAGGCACTGGGGATTTACGTGATATAGCAGGTACATTTAAAACTCCTCACAACACTAAATGTGTTTCAGCTGAACAGTTGGTACCAAATGTGTTTAACAAATGGAATGATATCCATGGCTCTTTAGACATTTGTTGAATAATTCTGTGACATCTGGTCTGTGGCATGTTTCTAAACTTTTGAAATGGTCAGGGCTCCGGTGTTGAAGAGTATCATTGGTTGGATGAGATGACCTTTGAAGGTCCCTTCCAACCCAAACTATTCTATAATTTTGTTCAACATCTTTGTTGGTCACATGGACTGTGGGATTAAGTGCGCCCTCAGCAAGTTTGCTGATGACACCAAGCTGTGTGGTTTGGTTGATATGTTGGAGGGAAGGAATGCCATC
>JASSUY010037776.1:0-28121 GCA_032466535.1 Forpus xanthops | reverse complement strand
GGGGGAATGAGGAGGAGAATCAAAAGAATGCAACTCCCACAGGTTGAGATAAGAACAGTTTAGTAACTAAGGTATAATACAGACTGCTACTGCTGCCACCAATAATAGTAATGACCAAGGGATTACAAGGAAAGAGAATACAACTGCTCACCACCTATACCCCGCCCAACCCAGCAGCAAACTCCCACCCTTCCAAGCCTCTGCCCTCCGTTTTTGCATCCTGGGCATGACATACTGTGCTATGGAATACCTCTTTGGTCAGTTTGGGTGAGGTGCCCTGTCTCTGCTTCCCTCTGGCTTCCCCTCCTCCTGGGCAGAGAATGAGGCTCTTGGTTAGCCCAAAACATTCTAAGCAGTAACTGAAAACATCGGTGTTATCAGCTCTGTTCCCAGGCTGAAAGTCAAAAACACAGTGCTGCACCAGGTACTGAGGAGGAGAAAAATGCCTGCTGCTACTGAACCCAGGACACATTCAAAAGAAAACTGTGTTCTAGTCAACGTTAAAGACTAGGGCACATGAAGTGCATGAGCTCACCAGCTTCACTCCCCTGCAAAAAAGGAGTTTCAAAGCTTCTGTAAGATACCAACCAGGATTTGCCATGCAAGTACCCAACCTTTTCTCTTAATTCCACCTCATCCCTGGCCTCAAGGGTTCTGTAGATATGTGTGCAATTAAGAGACTGTCCATTAAAGATGGTTACCCAGGGAGAAACTTTAAAGAAATGCTGGACACAATAAAGTTTAATGACCCAGTGAGTAGCTAGTTATTCAGGGACATCATCACACTAATGATTCCATGCCTGGACAGCTACACAGTTCCTGCAAAATTGCAGGTCTTATGCCAGTCTCTTTGTTCCAACGGCAACAGTTACAAGGATAATGTGGCTACAGTTCTTGCACAGCAAAAGCTTGGCAACAGTTAAGTGGATCTGACTGGCACTCTTGTTAAAGCAGAGAACAAGGACTTCGTTTTACTGCGGTTAGATAAGCTAGTGCCGAGCACCCAGCAGGCCCAGCTATCTCATGAGCAGGGCTCCTCTGTCTCAAAACAGATGACGTAAAATGATGGCAAATGATGTGCCAACACTGGATTTTGCCTAATCTATCAGATATGCAGCAGTGCTTGCTGGATAAACACTGGAGAATTACAGTTACTGGAAACAGCCCCAATAAAAACATTTACTTCCTATCTGCTCCCACACCTAGCTCAAAGCCTACATGTAAATTCTGTCCCTACAAGGGCTTTATGACAGCTAAGGGAGTGCCCATTGGAAAGTGTGGCTCCCCTTCACAGTGTAGAGGAGGAGAGGACAAATCATTACCAGAGAAATTAAAACGACCGCAACCTGAGCTATGGAATAAAGCAGACAATGTTTCTTCAGGAAGAGCAGCCAAGCGCATTACATGACATTGGTGAGCTTTTTATTCCTAACACATGCATATCTTAAGCTCAAAAAATATATTTCCCAAATGCTTTAGCTTGTAAAGATTGGCTGCAGGAGACACAAATATTACCTGCCACAGACAACCCAGCCTAAGCCAATGTCACCAAGGCTGATTTCATGCATCCTGGCAGCACACGATAGCATTGTTCTGACAGAGATATTAACTTGGTTGTCAATAAAGAAAACAAACGTGCCTTAGTAGAGCATGCAGCCTAGACATACTTCATCAATTGATCTCCTTTTTTAAAGGTAAAGCTTATATTTAATAGAGCTGGTATTTAATACAGCTAGGCACAAGTTCTCACTCTTAATTTCTAACTTACTTCCTGTCTCCCTAGAGAAAGCATTACTTTAGAAGTCAGAAAATCCATGTGGTGCACACTATATAAACAAAAGGATTCAGCCCTTTACTTCCTAAAAGGCACACCAGCACTACAGCAATACTAAAGGGTTGCAAGTAACTGCTTTAAGAACTCTAAGGTAAACCAAACAACTGGCTTAGGAACTTTTTATCCAAGTGTTATAAGACAGGATTTGATCTTAGAGACAGACATTTGTTATCTCTGCATTTAGCATATGCAGCACTGCTCAGCCAAAGCATGCTCCATTTGAAAGCTCACAATAAATACAATTTCCCAGCACTTTCAGTGACAGAGGCATATGCTAGTCTGCGTCTTCAGCAGGTATGAGATACTTAAAGCAAAATAAATCTAAGCCTCCAGTACTGAAAGTACCTGTACAATTGGTTTTAGAAGTTTAATATCCATCCCTCCTGCAAGCACGCAGAACCAGGTGTTATTAAACAACTAGGTCCACAAAGAACAGGGAGGCTGCTGGAGAAACAGACCTACCACTCCTACCATGTGACACGCACACCTAATGACAGCTGGAAAATGCAGTCTGCTGTGTTCAAGTGGGTTTCATCCCCCTTTCCCCTTGCATTAAAAATAAGAACCATTTGGGAAACATGAATTATTTAGCACAAAACAAACAGAAACAAACTGTATTAATGTGCACTAAGCAGCAATTTATGATTCACAACACCATTTTCATGTACAGCATTCACAAGATCACTCAATAATACATGAAGCTTTCCTAACATTATTAGCATGACAACAGATATCAATGAACTTTAAGTCATTCAAGCCAGTTGTTTTAAACCAGCTCTTGTGAACTAAGAGAACTGCCAAAGCACAGACAGAAACTCACTCATCATTCATTGGAATACTAATCAAGTCTGTGACTGTAGCAGTTTTTAAAGCAGAAAACAAACCCAAAATGTAAGTTCAAACACATGCAAAACCAGTGCAAAACGAAAACTGTGTTTCCATTTGCAGAAAACGTTAAACAGCAAATATATTAAATCAAGAAGGCAAAAGGTAGATGTACACTGTATGTTTAGAGTCCATTAAATTCCAAGGAGCTTTGCTTACCGGATTCATTTTTCCTAAACTGCTGAAACTATTGAAGCATGGAATTGTAAGCAAGACACATTTCACATAGCACCAGCAGTTTTACAAAGGAAAAAAGATACACAACCTATGTTCATACATTCTCTTGACACTATCAGATATCACGAGAGGAGTCACTGGCTAATTATGCAGATTTCTTTGATATAATATACCAACAAGTAGGTGTTCCCAGTACAAATTAGACTTCTGAAATCGAGATGAAAATATGTAACAATTTCCATGTGCATAAGCATTCTTTTTAATGGTAAAGCTTCATACTTCTTCCCATTTGTGCAAGTTTCAAAAAACCTTCACAACACCAAAACCTAATGCCAGCACTAAACCGTACTGCCACAAGAAATCTCAAGGTTTTAAGATCATATGGAGGATGTTTTCCCCCCCATTTAATTTTAAAGCACCTTAGACCATTTCATCTTCTAACATTACAATTACCATCCAAAGAAAGCATTAAACCCCTGTGCATATAAATTAACATACACTGCTAGTCACATCATCCACCTCAGAACAGAAAGCTATGCTGGAAGATGCTGCATAGTAGCTGCTTTACCAGCACAAGGAAAAAAGAACTGTTATTTTAAAAAGGATTTAAAATTGTAGAGCATATCTTCAAAGATGATTAGACAGAGGATATATATTGTTACTTGTGAAGTTGTTTGTTATTTCTGTTCCATGGGGGAAAATAAAACCTGTATTTTTGATAAATGGAAAAAAAATAACTAGAGTGGAACAGCAAAAACCAAGCAAAGGCTGTTTCTGTGAGTACTCATTCAAGGCTAGCATATCCAAAATTGGTAAGATGCACACTATAATACAGCATTTGGCCAAGTTCTAAGCACTGAAATCCAGGACAATGATATCTTCAGTTTTACCAGTTACCAAACTGACATCACTCCTATAACACTTGCTGTTACATTTGAAACTCTCACAAATCCAGAAACTCATTTCTCCAGTTTACCTCTCACCAATAATTTCTAGTTACTGCCATTGGTTCATCTCCTTTAACAGTGTCAGTGGAACACAGCAAGGAAGAGACCTCTCAAAGACAGTAAGCATACAAATAAACTTCCTGTCACAACTCTTTCTGTCTTGAGCAGCTTACAGGCAGCTGCTCCCCAAATCCTCCAAGCTCTGTTTAATGCCCTGTGACCAGACAAAACCAACGAAACAGTACTTTGGCTCCTCTTCTCCCAGAGAAGCCAACACATTAATCAGGGCAAGATGAGGAAAGGTTTGCCTTAGAATCTGAGGTAGCCAAAAAGGTGACAGAAGTTAAAATGATCTAAGTCAAAACTATAAAAACATTTGATTATTAAAAAAAAAAAAAAATTGCAATTTTTAGATAAACAGAAACAAAAACCAAATCAAACATCATGAACAACAGAAAAATCAGGTTTAGTACCTTGAGATGACTGTTCCCTGCTCAGCATGTTTCTGAACTTACACGTGGAACTATAGATGCAAACCATGAATGCAAACTACGAGAGGTTCGAACTCCGAATCAATTTCAGTCCATTTTTACCCCCAACATTCATTACATGTAACGTATGCATTAGGTTACAATAACAAATTTAAATAAAATGTGTGATTCAGGGTCAGTGCTAGAAAAACAGGTCTTCAGTGTTTTGAGCAACAGTGCAAACAAATTTAATTATTCCTGATTAAACCCTAAAACCTCATCCCTATACAACATTTGCAAAGGTAGCCTCATGTAAGCTCCAACCTCACATTCAGTGTGCCAGTGAGATTTAACATATTAAGTTTTGTAGGGAATACACTGTGCTGTGATCAAGAAATCTTTCATAATGGGAAGAATTTCCTACCAGCAGGCATTTTGAAGGCAAACCTGACTTTTCATTTCAACAACAGAATCCACCCAGATAAGACCTCGTTAAATACCAGTTTAGGAATGCAAACCTCATTAACCATGAAATGAATATCACTGCAGAACACAAAAATGCATAGTGTGTGTTTGTACAATCAGCTCCTTACAAATTTAATTATAAAACACTAGTCAAGAACACATTCATTATGCAGTGCACAGTTAAACAACAGGCTAGCTAACAGTCCACAAGCTAGTTCTAATTAAACACAGCTTCAGAGTTTCTGGTTAATTTATCATTTTAATAGTTTACAAATGTCAACATAACTTATCCTTTCTCCTAAACACTTCATAATGTGAATGACATGCCAAATTATACTTAGAGCAATCTTATTATCTGGAGTACAATTATATCCAGCAATCAGCTGAGTAATATGAAAACTTAATACATTCTGAACCAACAAGACAAAGAAGGGCATCAGACAACTGGTAATGAAAAGTGCAACTTACTTACAGATTATTTATCTAAATTTGTACTTTTTGGTTTTTTTTTTTCCTTAACTTTAATTTGCATGGCATTTATGGTAATAGTTGCTGCATTCAGTGACACATATTAATGACCTGACACCATCAGAATGTTAAGCCACCTAATAAAATGCTATTACAATCTATATCCAACAAAGAATCAGCCATCCTATAGGCAGCTTTAATCAAAAACCCCAAGAAAATGCAGCTTAAGCAAGAATAAACATTATGAAAACATATTTCTCTTATTGTCAATAAATGCAAAGACACATACATAACTGTGCTACAAAATAAGATTGATTTTTTGTTTTCAAAATAGAAAATAGTTCCAAAATTATTAGTCCTAAATTCCTTTCAGGTTATTTGCTTCACTTGAAAAAGGATCAACTGAGTAATTCCTGATGCTGTTATTACTTGGTTTTGTACAACATGAAATTTGGCAGAAGGCTTGTCTTTTCCTGGAGAGCTTAGGACAGAATTTACATTACTAGATATTTCATACATTAAAAAGCACTACAATATTACCATTGTAAAAGAAAGACATTTACTTAGCTAATTTACTCATGTGGTTGCTTCCCCTCTCCTCCCCCTCTACAGCTTGTTGTGCATCTCTTATTTTTGTCTCAAACACAGATAAGAATGTCACAGAGACACTGAAAGGCCTGATGATTTATTTAAAACAAACAAGAAGCAGTCATGTTACATGGCTGCCAGCGGTACTTCACCATCTGAGAATAAACAAAGCACTTGATCATTGTAAAGCATAATTTACTTGGCTGTGACCAAAGTGACCTCAAAGGGCTTTTCCAAGTCCTGCAGCCACAAGCAGCCATTTAACCTGCAGACTAATAGCTACTACAGCCCACTAAGATACTGATCACTGCTAATTATCATGGATTGGGCCTGAAGGACCAAGGGATAAATATGCCTTCTTTCTACTACCATCACACCTTCATGCTTCCTCCTTGGCTTCCAGCTGGGTGGGAGGGGATCACATCATCCCTTTACACTGGCTAGTCAGGCAGCCAGACCTGCAGACTGACCGCCATGTAAAACAATGATTTGCTTTACACAGGGAACCCTTCAGGAAAACCCAACACAGACGCAAAGGGAAGCTTTTGGGACCGGGCTCTGACCTGTCACCCTGGTAGAGCTGTCCATGGTCTTTCCCAGGGCTCGGCACCCAGCCACCCACCTGCTCTTCGGGGCCATGGTACTTAATTGACAGCTGGGCTTAAACCACAACATTGTGATGATATCTGAAAGCGGCCCTTAAAGCCATTTCAGACCACCTAATACTAGGTCCAAGTAGACACTGGAATGCACATTCTACATACACCTGGCAATTCACCAGGTACTGCACTCACAAAGAGCTCTAGGAAAGAAAATACAGCGCAGTCTGCAAAGTGTGCTGCAGTGTGTAAGTACAATACTGTTCCTATTTTCAGCAACAGGAAAGGTCCTATTTGAGATTTGAAATTCTGTATGAGACAAGTTCTAAAATGGGTCACACAAAGAACAAGAGGCAGACCCCAGCAATTTATGTGAACACATACCACAACACTCAGAGCAAATGTTAACAAGTCAAGTAATATCAAGTCTTTCAAAACAATGTCTTTGTTAATAAAACACCATTCTGCTAACAGGTTTCTCCCTATATTTTAAGAAATGGCCAAGTAGAATAAACTTGATACTGCTACTCAGAAGCTGGTATTCCACTACTGATTTTATGGGATATCAAAGCCAATTCCCCGTCATTTTCATGTTCCTTAAACCTGCTCAAGCAGAAAGAAAATTACTACAGAACATAACTAAAATCATACGCTTTGCTTCTTCTTCATCTCAGTTTTAATTTTTTTTTTTTTTGTTTTGAAAGGCCACTGGAATTACTTCAAATTCCTTCTCAAGTTCCTGCGCCCCAGAACATTATCTCCTGCACTCATACTCCCTTTACCTCCACACAAATATGAAATCACCTCTGAAAAGCATACTTTTACTAAAGCATTTCAAATTCCACTGGACTACTTACAAAGACAGCTTATTATCTGAAGAAACATTTGCTTTCCTTGAATGGCTTATCAGGTGGAAAAACCTTGCTGTAAAGTAAACTGATCCTAGGGATGTATTTTTTAAGGTATTTCCTTTAAGGCACTGAAAGCAAAGAAGACCTTAAATGAAAAAACATTATATATATATATTTAAATATATACATACACAGTACCTTTTATAAGAATTGCTTGGTTTTTTTCCCCAGCTCTGACTCTCAACCGCAAACCAACCTACTCACTTATTCACTGCACTTCTTCCCGGTCATTTAACTTTTCAGTGCAAGTAGAAACAAACTATAATAAAGCCATAAAGAGGCAAAAGACCCACACACCCTTTTCTCCTTTACAGCATATCTGCATTTTCCTCACAGAGACACAAACCTTTTGCCTACAGAGGACCAAGCAATATTTCTATTTCAGTAATTCAACAATAGGACTTACATGTAATTTCTCAGCTGTTCCCAAGTACCCCAAAACAAACACCTGATAGGTACCAATCTACTGATAAAGATGCTTAGTAAATAAACAACATATTCAAGATAAGTACATGAAACAGGTTGTGTCAGACAGAGTAAAGGGATGTGCAATGGTTTTTTTTCCCCACACCTTTTAGCCAGTTTGACTAATAAAAATTACATTACTCACAACTATGCCTACGTCACACACGTGGGGGAATACTGTGCTAAGTCCACTCTAATCATTCATTACCAATAAAAGCCTAACCAAAAAATGCTCAGAAGGTGCTTAGGATTACCCACAACACAGATGCTGTTATACCAACCAGCTCTGTGGCATAATAAAAAACTACTACACCAAGAAAAAACTCACTTAAGAACAATGCCATTATTTTAAAATCAAGTTCCTCATGAAATAAGACACAAGCATTACAACGGCAAACTTTGAAAAAATATTATGTCTGGCTTATTGACCTAAAGCATAAACATCCATCTCTTCCACCAAGGGAAACCCATTAAGACTTCCTGTTATGAAGTACTTGGCTTAAATAATCAAGAGTGGAAAATAACACACACTTAGGTAGGAAGGACAAGAGTGAAAATGAAACAGCAGACTTTAAAGAAGCAGGCTAACACACTTGAGGATGAGTGGCCAGAATTCTGAAGGGCTGCCAGGCCAAGCAGATTTGCCACAGAGAGGTACTTTTTAATCAGTTAGTTCCCTCCGATAGGGAGTTACAGCTTATGGTTAGGAGGAAAGCAACAGAATTTGTCTCACCTAACTTCAGCATGACTATTGATGTACTGGAACATCCATAGTGTCTGGGTGAAAGTATTTCAATACATCTTTAGCTTCACAGCAGAGAATCAAACTCTGACCAGTAAAGATTAATGCACAGTGATGAAAGACAACACGCTGACGGGCTCCAATAATATTAAGTATATTCACTGCTTATTTAGACATCAGGAAAGTACCTCACTTCCCTAGCACTCAGCACTTTACACAAAGAGCAGGAGGGCAAGATCTGAAATAGAGTAAAACAAACACAAACTTCTTTGCTTAAGGGCATTAGGAAGACTCCTGTATCAAGTCAGGGTAGATGCTAACGCTTCTCCCACAAGAAAAAAGATTTAGGGGGTTATGATGGGTTGTATATTTGAATCTGAAAATAACAGAAGAGTCACTCATTTAAAAGGCCACTGCGAGGTAAGAGAATAAGTTAAACTGCTCTTCATTCCCTGCGTGACAGAATTGGGAGGCAAGAGCTACAAAAAGGAAACTTCAGGTTTAATTTCAAATGGTCACTTCATCAGCTCAAAGGGAGAAAGTCTGTTCCTGTTACTTCTTGGTTGTGCTAACTCAGTAGTGAGGGCACACACAAGGCAGGCCAATAACATCATTGATTCTTTGAAGCATTAGAAGACAGTCTCAGCAACGCAGTTTCCACACTCCTTCCGTCAGAGTCACATCTTCAACAAATTAATAACCTGACACTTGACCACATTTTAGCCCTTAAAATACAAAGTTTAGCTGATGTCAATGGTAGGTCAGCTGATAGAATAACTTTACAGTAATTGAGTAGGTTCACAAACAAGAAGGTGGCAAACTGGAGTGTCAGACCACAAACAAGAAGGTGGCAAACTGGAGTGTCAGACCATAAACAATTTAGCTATAAGAACAATCCCTCAGTCATTTGTAGATGAACATCCACCAATAAGGCAAAAAAAAGGTCCACCTGTAACAGCTACTTACTAAAATCAGAACAAATCAGTACAAACTTGCCTTCATTCCACTGAAGGTAAGCATGGCAAGAGTTATCTAGAAAAGGGCAAATCTGGGTCACCCTTTGATTTAGGCACTTACAAAAAAATTTCTTCTTTACATGTCAAATTAAGTATTTTTCAAAGGAGAGCAGCCTTTGTGCATATAGAGCAATTGCACAATGTATTTCTGTTGCTATTACTTTCATTTCTGTTTCTACATAGGATCCTGCACCGTTTATACTCAAGTATTTTAGTACCTCCTTCTAGGATTTCCTTCCAAATAGAAGAGAAAAAAAAAGGACCACCACACTGAAAGACAAATGATTTTTGCTTTATTAAGTCAAATTTAAATACCAGCCAGTCATTTGTCTTCAGCTGCCTGACTTTTTACAAAGACCTAGAGAAGTGATACAGCCACACACAGACATTTAATGCCATTTGAAAGGGAGGCCCACCTCTGCCCTGGCAGCAGTGCCACTTCTCCAGCAGTCCACACGTACAGCCATTTGTTTCTCCCTCAGCACGACCACCCCAGTTGTGCTGGACAGCTGGAGGATGAGAGCACAGAAATACTCCAGCTAAAAATTATCACATTTCCCTGTTTATTTTTCTTGCTGTATCAGTTCTGTGATCCAGCTCCAGAAGCTGTGTCATCCCTTCTGCCAAAGCAGCTCAGGGACAGGAACACCTGTGACTGCTGAGAGGTCACACTCTCCCTCCTGTTCCCAGGCACAAGTTCCCACTTCTCTGTCACATGAGATCACAAAAAGTCCTATTTGTTGAGGCATCTTTTAAAGGTTTTGGAACAACATTTCAGGTGCTTTGGATATGACATAAAAAGGACAGAAACATCTGGACAGACAAAACCATCACTCCAGCACAGCACTTAACTGAGGGGAACTGCTAGCTTGTTGCAACTGGTCCAGTGTGAGACCAGCTTCTCCTCCTGCTAGGGGACAGGCGCAAAACTAAGTGGAAAAGAACATGAAGGATGTCAAACCTGGGTCAAACATACCTATCCTTCAGTTGCTAAATATAAGCACTTGTAAGCATGACAAGTTACTACCTTTTTTGCTCTAATCGCCTTTGGTAACAGATTCCCTTCCTTACGAGTACCACTGTAAGGATCAGCTACCTTGCTTTCACCTCCTACTTCTACAATTGCAAGCACTTTATTGACAGACTATTTCTAATAGTTCATTGTTTAAAAATATCTAGCCAAAGTCAGGAAGTGCAGCTTACAACCAGGCTCTTATTTTCCTATTACAAACTTTTTGTATTCACTTTTTCTCGTCTTCAATGAGTATTCCACTGTCACTCAAAAAGACATACAGGTAAGAGATACCACACTCAGAAAAAAAACCCTATCCCAGCAAATAACATCTGCAGTTCTTCACTTTTTGATATATAACCCTTACAAATTATCTGGTTGTATCTCTTCACTCTAAAACCAATGCTTACACATCATCATCTTAAAGCAGTACTTTTGTTTGCAAACTTTTAAAACTTGCAGTTATGAGGATGCTGACTAAGTGAATGTTATACCAGTGACTACTGCTATCATTCAGTAACATGACAACTACATGCTTGTATAAACTATGCTACATGCATACATAGTTTTTATGAGAGCAATGCAATTGTTTGCTGTGACAGAAACACCAAAGTATGCAAACAGAGCGTGCTAGCAGATTTCTGACTTAACCACAGCAGTCTGACACTAGCATGAAGTGGTATCAATGCCATTCTAACACAAACAGGATCTCGGTCTTTAGCTCAAACTGTAAAACACTTGCAGCCAATCTCCCTTTTCTCCCCTCCACATTTCGTTTAAAGTAACTTCATGGTCAGCTGAGTAACGGCTCTGGGCTTCTTTTTCACTCCTCAACTGAAGGGATACTAACTACAGCATGGGACAGAGAGAAAAATCTACTAGAACTGCTCCACGTTGTTGCGATTCCCTCAGAGCAGGCAGAGCTGGAGACTCCCGAGAGCTTGACTTTCCACCAAACTCAAACGAGCAGGTAGTAAGCTACTGCTCATCAGCTGAGCTGCTGCAAGCAGCCACACAAGCTCACCGACGGCTTCAGATCCAAGGTACGGAGCACGCATGGCACAGTGCGCTGCGATTTAAACAAGCGTGCCTCAGTGCTATTGACAATGTGACAAGGTGCACTTGCAATAAAACTGACACAGCCAAACCCTTGTCTTTTGTATGTTTTAAACCCGAGTAATCCTGCACACATCCCTACATCCTGCTGTTGCATTCAAAGCGAATACGTGCCCACACCGAAAGTGATAAATAGTACTGACACTGGTGCAAACATTAGGAATGCAAGTTTCAGAAAGTCATGTGGGTTTAGCACTTGACACCCAGCCTCTGGGAAACAACACTATTCATCCTAAGCGCCTGCCTTCAGAGCCCACCGGCATCCCCCTCAGCCTCGCAGGGGCACAGTCCTGGTCAGAGCAGCACGGGGAGCACCAAGAGGCCTCCCAAGGCCTCACCTCATGCACCACTACCGCTCACTCGCCAGTAGCAAAGCGTCGGCCGCGGCTGCACTTCCTCAGGCCGCGGCCCGGCCGGGAGCCCGGCATAGCCTTGGACGGCCTCAGGGCACTGCAGCGAGGTGGTGGCACCATTAACCCAGCCCAAGCCCCCGACGCGGAAATACCCGCGCGGCTGCGGCCGGGTCCGGCCGCACGGAGCCGGCGAGGCCCAGAGGCCGCGGCCCGCTCCCGCAGAACTCACGCATGAGGGTGCTGAAGGCCACGACGCCCAGGAGCCCCTGCAGGAAGATGCCGAAGCTGTCCATGAGGGCTCCGTTCTCGCAGCCGCGGTCTCCCAGCCCTGCTGCCGCAGCCCCGCCCGGCTGCGGGGGCCCGGCGGTGAACCCGAGACTGCTGTTGGGCGGCGGTACCCCCATGGCGACACCCGGTACCCGCCTCAGCGGCGCAGACCGACGGCAGCGCCGCGACCGGCGGGGGAGGAGGCCCCGCCCCGCTCCCTGAGCGAACGACCCTCCCCTCTACGTCACCGACGGTGCCGCAATCCCATTGGCTGAACCCCGCCCCTGCGGCCGCCGGGAGTCGGCCCCGCAGCTCGGGGTGAGAAGGGGCTGAGCGGCCATGACGGGAGGCTCGGAAGCAGGCGGGTGGTTCGCTGGGCCAGCGGCGAGAGACCGGCTGTGGGGGCAGAGCCCCTTGGCTGCGGGAGCAGAGCCCCTTGGCTGTGGGAGCAGAGCGAGCTCCTTGGCTGTGGGGGCAGAGCCGAGCCCCTTGGCTGCGGGAGCAGTGCCCCTTGGCTGCGGGAGCAGAGCCCCTTGGCTGCGGGAGCAGAGCGAGCCCCTTGGCTGCGGGAGCGGAGCAGAGCCCCTTGGCTGCGGGAGCGGAGCAGAGCCCCTTGGCTGCGGGAGCAGAGCCCCTTGGCTGCGGGAGCAGAGCCCCTTGGCTGCGGGAGCAGAGCCCCTTGGCTGTGGGAGCAGAGCCCCTTGGCTGTGGGAGCAGAGCGAGCCCGTTGGCTGCGGGAGCAGAGCGAGCCCGTTGGCTGCGGGAGCAGAGCTCCTTGGCTGTGGGAGCAGAGCCCCTTGGCTGTGGGAGCAGAGCCGAGCCCCTTGGCTGCGGGAGCAGAGCAGAGCTCCTTGTCTGTGGAAGCAGAGCGAGCCCCTTGGCTGCGGGCAGCAATGCCCCTTGGCTCCAGCGACCCGAGGAATCGCCGACCCCACGGAAGGGAGTCCTGAGTCCGCGCTGCTGTGCGCTGAGCTGCATCAAAAGCAAGAGCTCAGGAACGCAAGCAGTTACCTGAACAGAGCAAGCACCAAAGTAGCCGCCTGCTGTCCTTGCACACGAGAGTCACAGACGTCAAACACTGCCTTTCAAACAGGGACCTGACCCATTTCCTCGTTTCCAAGATTCCACAGCTGCTGCCGAACATCTGACGTCGTTCCTCCGGTCCCCCACCTGACCTGGACACTTCCACTGATGAAAGATTTAACTAACAAATTGTTTAAACACAAAAACTATGTTTCAGCCATGAATGTGGAAATACAGCTTGAAGGGCTTATGCTTCGTTACTCTGTAGTCCATGCTTCAAAACAGACCAGTCTCCCCAGATACCTCTTGAAGAGTTTTCAGCTCCTCACAACTCCTATAAGCCCTTCAAAAACCTGTGGCAGCCAACATGCTGCCTCCTGATACGGGAATTCACTAGCCTTCAGCTTTCTCTCAAGTAGACACCGCTGTGAAGGCAAACAGAAGATTTACATTAAATCCTACATACTCATAGGTGCTTAAGGACAGTGTTAAATTGATTTCATCGCACCGCTACGTATTTTCTGCACCCAGTATAAAATCGGTTCAAGATGACTGAAGCGCAGGCAGGGAACAAGTGCTGAGGAGCATATGGGTACAATGTGCTGAAACCCCAAGCAGGAAACAAAAACTTTGCAAGGCTGACTTGTTTCTGAAACATCCTGCGGATCCTCGTGGTATTTATGGAAAGTAAAGCCAGCTTTAAGACTCCAGTTTGCTGGGGTAGTGTAAACCTTTACAAACTCATCCCAAAGGAGCAGCAGGATCTGCAAGGTTTGCTTTGGATCTTACCAAGCATCTTCTTATGTTCAAAGCAAGACACGAAAGAAAATAACCTCTATTCATAAGTTTTCCCTCAGCTCCTGTATATTAACTTCAGTATCCTGTGGAACAAAACCTGTTAGCTTTGAAGAAGGCTTTGATAAACAGGACTCTGCATTTGAGGGAGCTGTATACAACCCAACCAAGCTCCTACCATGATGCCCATGGAACTGGTATTCACCTGGTCTGCATTTACCTTTCATGCAAGTAACAGAACGTGCTTCAAGTTTTTCCCCCACACTTTTTGCAAGATAGCATATTGCTTACGGTAAGCAGCATGCATACATGAATACCAAAACCATCAGGAACAGTTTAAGTCTCTTTTTTAATTTTCTTACAACCACTTAAAACTGTCGTATGCCACAAATCTAGGTACACTATTTACAGACAAAACAAACAGAATAGCCATCCAAAATAGTTCTTAAAAAATCCTCTGATTAAATTGTTACACCTGCTCAAACAATGGTGGGACTTCATAGGCATATTTTCTTGTGCATGTTTCTCTTCCATTTAGTACTTCAGTCTCACTGCATATATATATATTTTTAAAAGTTAAAAGAAAGATAAAAACAACAAGCAGAAGGGACACAACACAATATGCATTTAAATCTTTGTTTAAGAACAAGCAGCTAATTAAAAAAGGCAAAATACAGGAAAAGTGCATCAGTTCCAATGAGTTAGTATAAGAAAGAGGCCCCCAGGTGGAGAGCAGGTACCCTTTAGGGCAGAGTCTCCTAGAAGACCTCTGATTGTCTATAAAGATTATTTAAAATTTATTTAAAACAAACTGGGGAAAAACCCAAAACAACGAAATGAGAGAGGAGAAACATGACACTTCCAGATTGATTTTGTTCTCCATGAGGTTTCTTGGGAACTGGTGCTCAACAATGTTCAGAGCGGGCAGGAATTCATTGGTGTCCGGACCTCACTGTTTATTCACGTCACTGGAGCGAGTCCCCAGATCCCAAGCAGAAGGCCTGTTCCTCTTGAACTGTGCAAGGCTAGAGGGCTTCCACAGGCTCTGCGCCACGGTTGTGCTAAGTCACTTAGACTTACTGCCTCTGAATTCTGTCAGCGCGAGACGTGCTCACTTCCACGGCTTAAAGCTGAGCTTTGCACCTAACAGAGTAACTTTGTCATCTCATCTAAAAGTCCATTTGTGTGTCTGGTGCATTTCAGAACAGATGTGATCTTGAGGAAGCTACAAATGACCGTGGAGACAAAATGTCACTAACCTTAACTCATTTTTGCCGTATTTCATACAGATTATTAATATTTTTCTTTTAGAAAAAAACACTTCACAATAAAAGGTTTGTTATATCTGGTGCTCCCAAGTCCCATTCTAATCCTTCACCCAAAAGGCTGCCTTTGAAAACAAGGCTACATGCATGTTTGAGGAAGGTTGGCAGCACTCTGAAACAGGGGTTCAGCACACAATCCCTTTAAAACGGAGCCTTCAGCCACTATTTGAAGCCTCCAGACAGAGCCTATGTCTTTGTGCTTAGTTACTTTTAGGTAATTTTAGCTCACAGTAGGCAGTAACCAGCCTGCCACTATGTGACAAGACTGGTTAAGGAGTAGCTTTGTACAGGATCATCCTATTTTTGGCTTTCTGATAAGGCTACTTCATCTAGTAGCTTCTCCTGGAACGACAGATTTGGTCCAAAGGTATTCGGTCTCCAATATGAGCTTGGCAGTTTTGAAGCCTAGTCCATTACATTCAAAAATCTCACAAGTCACTTTGCTTTTTGTCAACAACTTCCCAAGTACTTTGTATACACAGAGGAATGGAGTGCTCAGTCAAATCAACTGCAAATACATTTACACTTCTGCAGACCTAGCAGCTACATACTCCTTGCCTCCTTTAAAGCATCACTGGAATCAGGAATAAACACTAGCAAATCCTAAAGAAACAAATACTGCTGAAAGCTTTGACAAGGAAAAGTAATTTCAAAAAGCATTCCCAAACTCTGTATGTACTGCTTCCATTAATCCCAGGAGAGACTGCAAGCACTCCTGGAATTCTATACAACACACAAATGATCTGCCTTTGACTTCATTCCTCAAAGAGCAACTCACAGAAATGTTTAGCATTAGAAAAAAGTAGTCTTCATTCACCAAGATCAGCGCTGTAACCATCTGCTTTCAGTTTAGGATGGACTGCAAGCTGCTCAGGCAGTGGGGGATAATTCTACCACATTAATCTTCTATGACATCTTTGGAGGTCAAGTAATTCTGTTATGGAATCATTGTGGTGGTACAGACAGCTATAGTAGCTCAACAAAACCCTTCCGCCTAACAAGGCTTAGCTTAGCATAGTACAAGTGCTATGTGGAGGCACCACCAGGCTTCCAAAGCTATGATGTGCAAAACCAAGACTGTACCTATAAAAATACACAAGAATACAAACCCTCAGTGGGTCAGCCAATGGTAATCTCCTTTTACCATCCACATCAACAGTATATGAGGCCCAGTGGAGGGCTCATTTTCTTGTACTGAAGACACTAGCAAGCCATCCCTGTACTCCACCTTTGTCATATTTTATGATGAATGATGTGGTAGAGGACAGCACAAATCCCTGAAACCTAAATTACTGCAGTCCCAGCAACATCCTGTGGGTGAAACATCAACAAGACTCAGCCACCAGCTATCCAAAATCCAGTTTTGAAGAGAGCAACTAAAGCAGCGTGTGAGCTAATTTCAAGTCATGTTGGAGTAAAATGAACAAATGTAAGTGCAGTTGTGTCATCTGCCACACATAGAGAAAAGAGGAACTTGAAACAGTCAAGTAAAAACACCATTCATCAAGATAAAGCCCCAATTATCCCTTTTAAATCCAGCAATAAAACAGAGTGCATTTTTTTTCAGGAAACAGAGTGTACAGTACCCGTGTGCATAAAAACATTTCACAAATAATGAAAACATCCCTTTTGAAAACCTCAACAAAAAGAGATCCCATTGGGACCAGACTGTCAGTGCCTCCAAAAACAAGGCAGAAAAATCCAGCCTATAAAACATGCCAAAGGTGACCAGTAAGTATCCCACTAAGCTCTGAAACTGCTGACTGCTTTATTTACTGCGTGGAAAAAAAGTATGACATTTGTATTTAAAACCCTAGGTGCCACATTAACAGGTTCACTAAATCATCCTTTAAGCTCTGTTCTCTCCTGACAATTACTTAAAAAGACATCTATCTGCCCATGGGGAAAGGTAGAAGCAACATCCCTTGGCTATGCAGGCCAGTCCTGCTGGAGTATCAGTGCAGTGGTGCTCTGGAAACCCTGAAGAATGACAAATCTGATCCAAAAGCAGCACCTACCCCAGTAATTCTCTGCTGGTCAAATTTCTCAAGACAAGATGCTGACAGCAAAGCAGCAGTGTTTCTTACAAAAACTTTTTCAGGCCTAATGGCTTAGCACTGAGCTTGCCCTAAGAGAGTGGAGTAGAGCTGCATGACCTAAGCAGGATATGAAGAGCCATTTACTGGCCAGGTATCCAGTGTGCAGAAGAAGGAGGCACACTTTGATTTCAGTTTGTGTTTTCAGACTCTGCTTACAACTTGGGAGAAAAAAGTCATCCTAGCTATACACTGCCCTCCCTCTCTCAGGAACACTTGGCTATTAAACAGCTTGTCTGACATTTACCATTTGATTCTGGAATGGGGAAAAGAAGTCTGATTTAGCACTTCTGTAAATAGTGCTGCCTTTACTAGCCCGCTTTTCTAAGGTGCACAAGAAATAAACCCCAGTTATTTAGCTGCTTACTCTGAGCAGTTTTCATTGAAGGTAGCTCCTCCTCAACACCTATGTGGCAGATACAGGCACAGACTCTGCAAACTCCAATTAGTTTACAATCTACCTCCTTGCTGAATCCTACAGCTTACAGAACTGGAGTAACTGATCACACTAGGCCTAAGAGATGCTTGAATCAATCCTTTTGACCAGAGTAGCCAGTGCTTATTGGAAACAAGCAAACACGTCTTTCCTAAAGAGGTATCTGCAGCGAGCACCTTCCTACCTCAAATGCCTCAGCACGCCAGGGCTTTTCTGCAAAAATGTATTTGAACAGGAGATAAAGGACCAGAGCTGCACACACAGCTCCTGCCTATGCTCCCCAAATACTCTGAGAATAGGCAGAGTCAATGCATGCAGGCCAGCTGAAACCTAATGTTTGTTTGATGCAGATCTTGAGCCTGATGTAAGGATCCTCACACCCTTAATGGAAAGTAATGTAAGCCCTGTTACTTGAAGTGCAAAACACAGGTCAACAGCAAGTGGCTGATAGGGTTTTATTATCCTGGAAAATTAAAATCAGCAGCTCATCCCACTGTGGGTGTACTGATGGAACTAGATGTCCCTTCTAGCCCTTGTCCTTTTCTCTAAAACAAGCACACAACCCCTTTCTCAACCCCTCACATTTTCACCAAGTCTAATCCTGAGCGGCTGTAAACAGTTAAAAATACAAAGTCATGCTCATAAGATAGCTTCCAGTAGGCAAACACTGGCACAGCTAAGTTGCAGTCCTCTTGATGGCAGTTTCCTTAGTGTATTCTCTAAAATGATGTTCAGGTAGCAAAGCAAAAGTCTGCTGACAGGCTCTGTGTATACGGCCCAATTGCTCGCTATAAGAAAAAGAAAATAACTTCACACAATTCAAAAAAAGAATAAAAATCTGACAACCAAAATACAGAAAATGCAGAGGCACTTTCTCTTTCCTTCCTTTTTTCCTACAGTCCATCTGTAAGAGAAGTGCAAAATAATTAAGTTTTCTGATACATGAGAGAAAGGAAACATCCAGGTTAAGCCTTACACAGGTTTCAGCTAAAGCTTTGGAACAGAAGCTCTGTATGCTCATATCAGGTGTGTACTCCTGACATGCATACGGAAGAGAGACTGTTGTGCAGCTACAGATGATTTGTCCAGACCAAGTAGTTCCCTCCTTTTTCAGTTTATCACTTCTACTGTTCAGGCTACAGAGGTAGTAAAAACAAAACAGAACAAAAACCAACCAACCAACCAAAAACCCCAAAGGAACCACACTCTTACTATACTGTACATTCAGAACCCTGTGGCCACGTTGTTGTCCTTACAATGAACAAATTCATTAAAAACTTAACATTAACACACGAATGTGCAAAGAGCACATTCCAAAGTCAGTGCTGTGGTAAAGCCAGTTTTCTTCTACAGGGAGGAAAGGGAATTCTGTGAATTATCAGGAACAGAGAAAGGTTACTTCTGGCAGCTTATATGCTAACGTAAACAGGATCTGTTTCTCCTTTTAAAGTTCCGTGCCAACAGAACTACTGAAATGCCATTTTCCACCAGAGGAGAATTTCTGTAATCAGTAAAAAATACATTAAAAAACGGGAACCATAGAGCAAGAGACTATTGTTTTCCCGTGCTGGCAGCTGGTAGAGTAGCCCCTGTGTTTGCACTGGCATTTTGCTCCAGATGTTGTCTTCCTTTTGTTAAAGTGAAAACCTGAGGCTGACAGATGCTCTTAGGTCACCAGGGCCTCAGCTTAATTTCATTTGGCTTTCCTTGCTAAAAATAGAGTGTTTTTGTAGTTGTGCTTCAAAGGTCCACTTCAACTTGGCTGCTCCTCAGTTAGCAAACTGCTGGTAAAAGGCAAGCTTCACCCTCTCAATGTGATGGCAAAGCTTAATAGCTGGCCCGAGCTTCAAGTCCATACACTCCTGAACGGTGGGCAGGGTCAGCAGCAGCAGAGCCTGGCCATCGATTTCCTGTCAGAAGACAAAAACTCCATAGTGACATTGTGCTTTTATGTTCCCTGCTCTCTCAGCTTTGACTTGCTGCAATTTCAGATTCGTGACCATTTGTGAATTACGTATTTCTTTCATGCAACCCCATGAAGCTTAAAAACCTTTCTTTCTCACAGCAACTTAACTCCTTTCTTAAAACGACAGCTGAGATTCCCTGCCTAAGGGACAGAATCTCTTGAGATGCTACTATAAAAAAAATAATCAACCTAGCAATAGAAACCAAGGAAATTTCATGCAGGAAGTAAATGAGTAAATGTACCTCACCTCTGCATCTGCCTATAGAAACAGAAGTTCTACAAGGAATATCTTCTGCAACATCTACCACAAACCATAATCATCATTAGTTTTAGCAATACAGTTTTGATAGGCAATGTTTTTTTTTATGTCGACTATTATCCAAGATGCAAATACAATGCTAACTCGACTCATGTTTGTACTCTAGTTGTCCTTCTTTAAGACAAAAATGTTCACTTCTGAAGCTGTAGAACACTATGACACCTGCAGTTAGTCTGCAAAATAGGAAATATTTATCCTTTGGAAAAGTCAACACAAGTGGAAAAACTCTGTCTCCTAGAAAACAGGCCCCTGCCTTCATGGTGCTTGGTTGCAGGCATTCTCTACAACCCAGATTTGGGATTCAGGTGACCCACAGACCAAATGTTCTCTATTGAGTACTTAGAAACCTGAAAAATTTTGACTGTTCCCTTAACTCTTCTCTCCAAACCGCAGAAGGTTGTACACGTGTCTGTTTCCTCAAAACACCACTAGAGAATTTAAAGTAGTTTCTTTTGGTGATTCATTTGAAGGTAAGCAGCAAAGTGACAGATTCAACATTTTAACAGACAGAAAATAATACCTGATCAAGGAAAATTCTTGCCAGTGGTGCACAGTCAGTGGATTTGAGGAATCGTACAACATCAGCCACGCTCCACTCCAGAGGGTTACTGTCCAGCTGCAGCTTTTCAGCAACTTCCACCTTCATGTCCTAGACAAGCCACCCAGCACAAAAACGATTCCCAAAATATTACATATGGAATGGACCAACACTTCCCTCTACTCCACCACACTCAGACATTCAGCTGCCAAGTAATGGTCTAACGAGAGCACAAATTGCAGAGGTTTCTTTGTTAGTAGAGATGTGCAGAACAGCATTGTGCTGAGAGTGGAGGCTAAAACATCATTAGAGCCTTTAAGCAGGGATCTAAAACCAGGATTTGGTCAACATCACATCACTGCTCCAGTTGAACCAAGAAGAGAGCTAGCAGCTGGGAAATGGAAAGCTCACCATCCTGTCTACAGTTTCCTGTTTAGCCTCTATTACAGTGCTGTAATAAGACTATAGTGAAAATTGTGTATTTATTATGTAGTGTCTTTACAATGCCTTTTATGGGCTAACAGAGTATTTTACAAAACCACATGGGAATATTAACCATCATCATTATACAAGATATTTATTCTGGCCCAACAGTGAGCAAGCTAGAAGAGAAATCTGCATTCAATGTTACCTTTGGCAAAGGAGGTTTATTTTCATCATCAGAAAAGGAAAAGGTCCTGAGCTTCCTCTTCCGCTTGTCTCTGTCCTGAGCCAGGGAGTGAGACAGTTCACTCTGCGTAGGAGAGGATGACAGTGACTTTTTCTCTGATACCTCTGACTCCTCAAGCAATTCGTCTTGGTGCTCTGATGTACTATCCTCAGTCAGAGATTCTTCATCTACCTCGTCCTGGTCATCCTCTTCTTCTCCCCCACTGCCCTGAAGAGGCAGAGAAAAAAACAAAAGTGATGAAAGAAAAAAAAATACAAAAATGGTGAGTTTTGGGCAAAAGCTATAACTGCCACCCATTTGTCAGCGGTAAGCTAAGCTTACAAGCAACTGTTGTTTCAAATGAAGCAGGTTGAAGATCACATACTGTATCTATCAAAGTTGTTGTCAGTCTCATACCTGAGGAGATCCGGCTGGAGTGTTATCCACTGACGTAGAAGAACGTTTTTTCTTATGAACAAAAAAATGTTTTCGTCTCTTCCGTCTTTTATTTGGTTTCTTCATGGCTACTTCCAGGTTACTGTGGCCACCCGGAGGCCTACCTATCCGCTTGTTTTTCCGCTTTCCATAATAGTGTGCTACCAGGACAGAAGAAAGGAGCACCATGTTGAAATGTACCTTCAATGTCACTAGTTATATCTGTCCATCATCAGGACTGGAAAATCAGAAGAAGGACATTTTCCTGTAGTAATCCTAATTCTGCAAAACTTCAGAACGACTATGTCTGTATTGTCCCCTTCAGTTTGGGTTAAGGAAGAAGAGTTACTAATCAATTTTATTTGCCCTGTAAAGGTTTACGTCCTCTATCTCATAGAAGCCCCAAGTGATTAGATTTCATACAAAAATAATAAACCAAAGACTTGGTCTAATTTAATGGTGTTTTTGGTGATGTTTTATAGTTTTTAAACACGACTTCAATGGATTGTTTGTTCTCACAGTGTCAAATGGTTAATGTTTCTTTAAAAAAATAAAACCTAAAAGCTAAGGAAAGAGCTTGATGGTGTTTTATTTTGTAAGCAAAGCAATGTATTTTGGATTCCTTCTGAAGCCAAAGACAGAAATAAGAACATAACACCCCAAGCTTCACCTTTGCTGCAGATCAGCAACCTACTCACTGTATTTAGTCTTTGTCAGGACAGAGCAGTTCTCTGAACACTTGTCCAGCACCATCTGAGGGCCAAAGAGGTTTGGACAACATTCCAGCTTGATGCATGTTTTTCTGCAGAAATCTGCCACCCGATCTGCTGTCCTCACAACTTCCACGGTTGCACGGTAGCTCTTTCCTTTGTACCTAGTGTTGAAAATATGGTCATAATTCAGGAATCCTCTAATTATCAGGAAAATCTAATCTGTAGCATGCAAACACAGTGGCTTCATGTCAAGACCTTCACTAGACTACAAAGGAATGTCTGGATTCATCAAATACACGCAAATATGATCACTCCTTTTTTCCTTGACACAAAATAGTCTTGCCAATAAGCTCCAACCCAAAAAGCTCACCAGGAGAACCAGGGAGTGCTTTAGGTTAGCTGTAAATTACTGCCATGTCAGACCATTTCAGAGCACTGCTATAACTTACTGTCAGGGAAATCTTATTTGTATGGAAATGCCATGGAATTCTGAGAAGCTTCCTAAGCAGTATGTGTCGCTGCTTTAAGATACTGACAATTATCTTCAGGTGAATTACATTATCTTAAACCTCACCTGCAGGTCTGCCAGTGTATATGCAATGTTGTACTATTACCACACCATTCTTACTTGATCTCTACCTGCTTCCGTACCAGTATCAGACCACGTCTGACATACTAAGGAGCATTAAAATCAGATGCACTGCACCAGATATTCTAAAAGTAACATATAAAGATTTGGAAGTTTCATGGCTGTCAGCTTCTTGATACACAATCAGCAATTTTTCCTTTTCTGAAGTACGAGATGTTAAAGCACAGACTGCAGATAACACAACAGCAAACAGGACACAAATTTACTTGGCTTTTAGGGTCTCCCCATGCCCATGCCATGCAGCCTCTTCATCCAACTGCAGTTCTCGCAGGACACGGCTAGGTTTGTAAGCTGCATTGATCAACAAAGTGAGAACCTGAAAGTGACGGAGGGAAGAGGAGAAACTACATTTAAGTTATTTGTACATATCTCAAGTGCTAAGATAAAATAGGAAAATACTTCGATTCATCCAAACTACCTAGCATCAAAGCACTCTTTCAGAGCAGGATTACAGATACCTCCTGATACTGCCAAAATTAAAACAGAGAGCAGTTGACACTTTGGGCCTTGCCAAACTTTCAGAATTTCTATCCAGCAATTTTCCAAATCATTGCCCATGAATTACACATCACTAAGTTAAACCCTGGGGCTGAATGCTACAAAACTTGCATAACCTTAGGTAAATCTAAGTGATTATCTTAAGAAATTGTTTGACAAGTGAAGATGTGCCAAAAAATGCTGCAGGATTTTGCTGCTTGCCAACCTGCTACTTGCTACCAAATCCCACTGCAGGATCTTAAGCTCTCCTCTGTTTTGCTTTTATGAACCATGATAAGGCCTGTACTACAATAAAATGAGAATTCTTCTGGTGCTGTAAAGTAACTTAAAGTTGTGAATAACCTGAAGTTAGTGGGGGATAGTAAAAAATGTGCATTCAAACTGCATTTCTTACTTTCAGTACGTGCTTATTCCAAATCATTCCCAAATTGGGTGCATGAGAACCCTGGCATAATCAATTTGCAGCTGCATTCCCAACTAATGCAGCAGTCCAGAAGTCCACAGTTGAAATGAAGCGTATTAAATTCAATGCAAGTACCCAGCTCACTCTAGGATTCACACATTGAGCAAGAGTCATAATTGAAATGAATACAGCTAAGCATATTGGTTGAACTTTTAGCAACACCCAGCAGTATCTGTGCATACTTTATGCTTTCAGGCAGTGAAGTACATTAAACGCTCAAGCTTAACTGAAGCTACCACCAGAATTTCACCTTTGCTCTTTTGGAGAGCTTGTATCAGAATACTGAAACTTGCAGAAAGGATGTGGTACTACTGTCTATGCAAGAATGGAACTTTTCCAATGATCAGCTTGACTTTTGCCCACTGACTCTTGTTTTACAGCATGTCTGACAAAGTCCTTCTCAAGTTCTCTCCAAGTTCTGATACGTGATAGGGAAAGTAAAAATTCCAGAGGTGTTGAGACAATTCCTGCATTTAAAGTGATCGCTTCATGAGAGCTGAGGTGTGCACATACAGTTATGTCCTGGGAAACTTTCAGCCTCTCAGGTCAGATATTAACCACTCCACGACCTTTTTGGAGATTGATGAAAAACAGCTACTGCATTAAGTATCTGTACATTTGCTGTGAAACGCCTTCTGGAGAAGGGGCCCTTTGGCACTAAAGAACGGCCGCTTCCTCCCTCTTCCCCTCCCGCAGTTACATGAGGAAGCTTTGAAAACCACAATTTCACCTGATCTTTGCAAATCTTTAATTTTCTAATTATTGAAAATAGTTTGCCGTTTCTATTAAGAAAATCTGCGTTTTTCTCTGTTTTAACACCAACAGTTCAAACCGCAAAGGAGTTTTGTGATTATCAGAAGCTAAATCCTGTTAATTAAAATTGAAGCATTTACTACAGCTATAAAAAGATACTAACTCCTTTGACAGTGGTTATTACAGGTAACTGTATTAACCTAAAATACAGTTTAGCAGTAGCAGGATGGCTGTAACTCAGATAAATGAGAGGCTTTTTTACTCTTTCCAGCCACTCAGAAAACGGACCATGATTTATACTTGACTTTATGCAAAACCCTCTCTTCACTTATTATAAGCTTAAATTTATTAAATACCCATCTATAATTAGAGGGACACTCTAGCATTTATGATACAGTTACACGCAAGTCCACCATGTACAACCATCTCACCTCTTTCAGAACAAGGACACAGTTCCCAGGTCCCACAGACTGTGGAAGCTCTGCAATCCTGCCTTTGTTAAGGTAAGGCCCTGAGAAGCACCGGTGGTTGAAGTAGATCTTTGGGCAGCAGTACTTTCCATTAATTACCACTGAGAAACGAGAACGCAAAGACTTAAATCACACACCACACCCTCCCCAGGAAAGAATGCCTTCTTGCATTAAGCAGTATTTTGCCTGCTGTAAAAAAGGAAGGGAAAAGGTCTTGACTGACACGAATTTGGTGTAGCTTCAGGGTCGCATATGCAATGATGGCCATAGTTATTTGATGTTGTCACAATATTTCTCATGCTTCACACACATGCTTGCAAACTGCCAAGCTACAAGAAATAAATCTGGTCATTTATCAGAACAGCAACAATTCTTCCTGGCTAGTCTGATGCTTGATGTATTATAACAGTGAGAACAGGCAACAAGATGACAACCCCAACATTTTGGTAGCAGAAGCACTTCCTACATAGCAATTACGGACACATTTTCCAGACAAGTAATTATCTCTCCCCCAAATTTCTGCCCCAGAGCACCCAGCAAGCTTGTTCTCCACTGCTAACCCTAAACTGCAATATCCCATTGCTTCGCATTTTTATCCTCTTTTCCCTCAATCAGCACACAAGAGATGCAGCAAGTGATGAAATGACCTTTGAGGAAGTGACATCATGTTGTCCACACCTACTGAATTTTTCAACCCTGCTCAAAATTAAAGTCAGGTATAATACGTATTGCAAGATACTTATGTATAAAACCAAAATTGTTTTCCCCTAACAGTGCCGTAGTTCTTCTTGATTGAACAACACTATCACACAAAGATCTTCAATTCAGTAGTTGATAACTGCAGATAAATAAATGAAGTCAAATTTACATTATGACTCTATCAGAAGCCAATTAAGATGCTAACCAAGCACAAATCATTTCTGTAAAGCTCACACTTGGTGCAGCTTCAGATGTACATTTCACTGTACAGAAAATAGCAGAGGAGGTATTTTGTTGCCAGATAGGTCTGTGTGACTGTTTCACCAGCAGATGTATTTATTCGTCATATTCATTCTTGCAACGGTTTAGAAAATTACTAGATTTCGCCATCTGGCACACAGAGCAGTTTACTGTTTGAATTGCTTTTGTTTATTGTGATGACGAAGTTATCATAAGAAACAGACAAACCTGCTTCCCAAAGCTGACTCTAACAACTCAGGCGCACAGATGCAGCACGCCTGTTACACTTCTCCCAACATCATTAAACGTACCGGATGACAATAAAAAAATCACTTGCATAGGTCACAGCACACATTTGGCTCCACATATTCTGCTCTGCCACAAAAGGGTATGTTCTAGTGTAAAAATCTAAGTTCCAGGGTTAATGCACATATCAATTTCAGGACACCTGTAATTCTGGTTTGGCTTGTTTCATTCTTTTTTGAAGTACAACAAATCATCGAGGGATGAAAATGTTCAAACCATTTCCTG
The DNA here is from genome assembly GCA_032466535.1 of Forpus xanthops. NCBI lineage: Eukaryota > Metazoa > Chordata > Aves > Psittaciformes > Psittacidae > Forpus > Forpus xanthops. The sequence goes on along the minus strand of JASSUY010037776.1, from coordinate 1,208 downwards.
CTCTCTTCTCACAGAAGAGCATTGAACAGCTGAACAATGAGGCAGCTGAACTGTTGCAGGACTGTGTCTTTGTTAGCCTGCCCTCCCTGATCAATACCTGAATCAGAAGAGTTCATTTCCTGGTTCTTTAGTCCATCATGAACTGACCTTGAAGACAAAATTCTGAAATGACAAAAAGTTGGGCACAAGGACAGATGTGAGGAAAGTCACCTCCCAGTTGCTAACACATCACATACCATCCTTTTTTCCCCTCTAGGTTCAGCCTTATTAATCTGCTTTTTACAACTCGCCTGATTCACAATAACATGTGAAGACCATCAAATTCAATTTGGAAAGAACTACTGTACTGCTACAGCTAGCAGCAATCCTTCCTTGCTTGAAGTATCCAGGCTTCAAGCTGGTAAGCACACAACACAAAGCTCCTAGCAAGAGTTAATATTTTTTGCCTCCTTTCAACTTCATTTCCCATTTCCTGGCACAAGGCAGTGTACAGCCATACCTATTTTAAACAAAATACAACTGGAGTGACTCAAGTACTCTGGTAAGAATCCCAATTACAAAATATGGAAGAACAGCCTGCTCAGTATTTTTAAGAGCAATGAAAACATTGGCAGGACTACTGACAGATCTCGTGTTTGTTAAGCTGGAAGAGTCAATAAAACCAACTGTCAGGCATTCTGAGCATTTTTGGGCAGCTTCACATGAAGGAGTTTCATACCCATGCCACAGAGTTTACAGGTGAATCGTAGATCTCAGCAGAACTCTCGTTTTTGGCTAGTCATGACAAAATTTAGTTTGGGAAGGAACTATTAGAAGTTTATCTATTAAATCTACTCGGACTAAAGCCAAATCTTCTCCTCAGCTTTGCAAAATCACAGCTACCTGTTAAGGCAGCCAAATTTCATTACAGAAACTGTTACTTGAGAAGGGAATACAACTGGAAAGTAATCCAGTAATTTTTCCTATTTACCACTATTAAAAAAAAGGCTCAAGCACAAACTTATGGACAGTCTTAAGGTCAGGCTAGTTTTTCTTAAATGCACTCCAACACTTATAGATCATAGAATCATAGAACAGTTAGGGTTAGAAAGGACCTCAAGATAATCTAGTTCCAACCCCCTTGCCATGGCAGGGACACCTCCCACTAAACCATGTCACCCAAGGCTCTGTCCAACCCGGCCTTGAACACCGCCAGCAATGGAGCATTC
>JASSUY010037775.1:45647-79817 GCA_032466535.1 Forpus xanthops | reverse complement strand
TTATGTTATACCTTAGTTACTAAACTGTTCTTATCTCAACCTGTGGGAGTTACATTCTTTTGGTTCTTCTCCCCATTTCCTCCCCCCCGAAGTAGGGGGGAAAAAGGTGGGAGGAGTGAGTGGGCAGGCAGAGTGATTTACTGCTTAAACCATGACAAGGACATACTCCCATTTTTTTCTTTCAGTGAAGAGCCAAACTACAAGGGCAGACAGAAACAGTGGATCATCTAAACCTAAGTTTTAGGAACTTATGTTTTGGATGGCTGAATACTCAACCATCAATTTGTATCTCAGTAAAGACTAATATGAGTTCTAAGTAACAGCTCAGGTTCACAATCAAAACCAAAATCCATTGAAGAAGCTGGCCTTGCTTCCTCCATTTTTAGCATAAGTAAACAGTTTCTTGGACAAACTCAAGAGCCAGGCATAACACGCTCTTGCAGAAAAGCAAGGAGAGCAGCCTCAATTAGCAAAAGTCACACAGTGCGCAGTGACTGACTATGAATACTGCTTACATGGACAAGGAGCAAGCAGTTGTGTGTTCATTGCTGTGTTTGTGAAGATACGCAAAGAGACGAAGCAGCTCGCAGTAAACAAACCGTAACTTCCTCTGTGTCAGCAGCACAAACAGAAATAGCAACATGCATCTGGCAACTGCTACCGAAGCAAAGATACAGCTCATGACTTGCAGTTTTCCTGCACCAGGGAGAAGCAACGCTTTGGGCACACAACCCTGGGCTATAAGTGAGCACTGCTATCACATCCTCAGTATCCCTGGTACAACTGCAATAAAGCTGGGTAGATTTTAAGTAGTGAATGAGTGCCCTTTATTATTTTGCTCATTCCCTTCCATCTGCTGAAATTTTTCTACTAATTCATCACTTCCCCCTGGTCCCTCTTGCCCATACAAACTCTGCTTTGCTGAAGCAGTTGCGTTATTCCCAGGACACACTGCCCCATTACAGAGTGCTCAAAGACACTGCTACTTCTCTGTCTGCAGAGCTGATGGGGCACAGGTGGGCTGGCTCTCTTCTTCAAGGTGTTTTTGTAGCAAATGCATGGGTGACCAGGACAGGAAAATACAGATGTGCAATGTGAAGAGTCAGCTTTCTGCAGTTCACCAGAAAATGATTTTGGATCCCAAGGTGATCGATATGATTTTAACAATCTGTTCATAAAATAGCCAAGGCTTCCTAAACTGAAGAGTGACATGCAGAAAGATACGATGCAGCTAAAAATACATGAGTTTCTGCTTTAACAGAACTGAAATATTCTTGTATAACTATTATAAATTTAGTTTTATTTAAAAAATATTAATTGAGCTTAAATACTTAAGCAACAGTCCTTAAGGAGACCAGAAACCAGGAATTCCTCAGATATCTACATATAATACCCTTGTAACAATCTACACAATTAAAAATACAGTATTTAGGACAAAAGTTCCTCTGATTTTGACTTTTATCAATAGCAAGTCCCTACTTTCAGAAGTTAAACTTCATAGACTCTGCTGCATAAGCATATTGAAATGATAGCTATTTTTGTAGAACGCTTACCATGACAATAAAAAAAAAACCCCAACTTTATAAATACCTGCTCTTCAGGGACTGATGCAACACATTTTGCACAATAGGTGTTCTGAAATTCATGAAGGACGAAGCCTCCTGTTCTTTTAGCACTTTTTTGTACTTTTGCTCTAGTAATTCTTATTTGTGCTTTTCCAGCTGGGTGGAAGGGAAGCTCACACCTAACACAAGAAGCATTCTTTAAATGCTTGTGGTATGGATAACTTATCAGAGTTGCATCACTGGACTTAGCTTGGCAATTAGAAGTTGAAGATTTTGTTCTGTTGTCCATTTAGGCTGTTTTTTACTCTTCATCACAAGATCAATTACACCAGCAGAACGTTCCCACAACTTCTCTACTTCAGAGACCTCTTTTACAAAGAGCTTTTCTGGAGCCTTTCATATTCAGAATTTCTATCTTAGTATTTTATTGGACACAGAATGTTCACAAAAGTCCTTTCCATACTATACCCTGTTGGTTGTTTTACTATAGTTCTTTAACATTGTCTAGATTGACTACTAAGCAGGCAATAAGGTTGAGATGCAAAAAGGAATGAAGGCACTTAACTACAACTTTAAATGTCTAAATCCAAAATTTAGACCTTTAAAGTCTTTGTTCAGCTTACCTAACGTTGAGGTGCTTGAACCACTCTGGCACCTGAATTCCTCCTAAAATCCCGCTTATTTGCCAGGGTTTGCTACTAGATAACCACCAACTGAGGTCGTAACAGCTTTATGTTAAACTCTCTAGTTCAACAGTCTGCATGATTTTACACTGGTGCTGCCTAAGGATCCTAATGAGCATTACTCTCAAAACAGATCTTCTGGAGTAGGCCTAGCAGAAAACACCTTGCGGTGGATCGCTCCCAGACACAATGTATTACCTATACACGGATTCCCTGCATAGAGAAGGAACTCCCTGTTAGCTACTTAGAAGGTAATATGAACAGGACCGTATTGCTGTCTAGCAATTCTGGTATCCTGTTCCTGGATAAGAGAAGAGCTGTTGGGATAGAAGCATCCAGAATTGAGTGGAATAAGTAATACTTTCTGACCAAGATTTACAAAAGCTGACTTAAGTAAATTAAGTTTACGTTTGAATGAGGGATATTTCCAATAATTGCTGAATGAGGTGCAGACAGCAATAGATTAAGAAACTTAATTTTCAGGAAGAAAAACGGAAGGAAAGAGCCATTATTTTTGGCATATCTGCAAAATAAGCAGCAATCAGTTGAAAAACATCTGAAGTTTCCTCATTGTGTATCTCATACCCTTGACTTATCCTATTTCTTAAATCAATACATGACTACATCAGGTATTTCTGGTTCCCTCTGGACTGACTTCAACATGCAGAAGAATTAATTTTTATTGGAGTGCTTCTTCACTGCCTTAAATTTCTCATGTTTTAAATTCTCCAGCAACACATATTAAGTATTTCAGTCTTTGACTACCAAGTTTTTAATAGAAATCCTGCTCACTCGATATCTTTTTGCAAACTCTTGCAACTCTACAGGAGATACAAATCAAACTAGTCACGCATTGGCTCTTTTTCCCCAATGAAATATAGAGTAGTAAGAACAGTCTTTCTACAATGTCAGACAATGTACAGCAGGGGAAACCTCAATCATCCTTTTAATTAGCAGAGCAGTAATAGTCAAAGCTCCTCACAAATTAAAGGAAGAGGACAGTTAGATGAAATTAAGTCCATCAGTTCTTCAAAACAAAACAATAAAGGATGGTTAGAGTGTAATTAAAAAGTTCTTGAGATTTGTCTACAACAGGGAGTAGAGTAGAAGTATCAACATGGAACAGAGCAGTCTATAGAAAACACACAACAGGTTACATCACACATTGAGGAAATTTCAAGGCTATTTTCACTACTGCGAGCTGTTTGTAGTGAATATCCTTGTCCTAAGCAACTGAGAATGACTGACACCCACAGACTGCAATTTCCTGAACCTGAAGAGTTTTCTGATTGTTATGAAATGGTTTTACCTAATTATTTTCCAAGTTGCAGTTTTTGACGTTTAGCTTTGAAACCAATTTGAGATGTCTTGAACTATATTAATATACTACATTATGCCTTCATTTCTTTTTAAAGCACTTTAAAAAATGCACACTTCTAATGATTTTTAAATTACTCTACTCTGCACATATCAATTTACAACAATTACAACATTGTGCATTTTCCGAAGCACTTCAGTTTTAAAGAGGTTTTATGCTTTGTAAGATACTATGCCGAAGGAAGAGGCTGCTGATCCATTTTTACTCTTTGTAAAATTACCACCCATCTTGCTAGAGAGAGCTTAACCAAAAATAGATACACTAAATATATACCATCTCCATATAATTATTTTAGGATGAATGTTTTTGTGCCTAAGAACTGCCAGTATTCTTTTTGCAATCATAATTAGGTTGCTTCAATGGTATAAATGGATTCAGTGGAATGTCCTGAAGTAAGGAGGACAGAAACTGACCTACTTTGGCTGAATAGAGTCTAGAGAAATGAATACAGGACAGGATGTCAGAGGCATCAGCTCTGTCACAGATTCTATTACTTTTCAGTCTATAATATTTTAGGCATAGTGCTGCGATTAATTAGTGACTCAGGGCTGGATTTTCACCTGAAACAGTGGGATTGCACTTGTGGCACCACTACAGTTACACTAATTTATGCTAGCTAAGGCTCTACCCCACAGAACAACCCTGGCATCCATTTTCTTTTCATAAGTCACTCCCTTAATCTAAAGGCTCCATGTTAAAGGTGTCAATCAGAGAACAGAAGATGAGTTTTTTTGTTCAATTTGTTGATGCTGTACCTTCAATTAGCCTGAGCTTCCTTTCTACCTGACAGTAGTAGTAAGTACTCACAAGTTTGATTTTTGTCTTTCTGAAAAGCACTGCCTATGTGCCTCAAAGAGAGATGGCTCATTAACATCAAGGGATTTCGGATGACAGCCTATAAATAAAGCAACAAAGATCCACAGACAGTAAGTAGAAAGTTGACTATACTGAAGCCTTGGTGGCATTAAAATAGTGCACTATCAGTCTTCCATCCTACTGTATTATTTTGTCATGTATGTAGTACATCAATCCATACTGCACAGGTCAACTGAGTCGTATGTTGAATATGTCTGAAGAACAGATTTTCACATACAATAATAATTGGATTCAGTATGCTATAAAGGTGCTGAGACTGAAATATTCCAAGGATGACTTTTCCCAGCACAGGGAGGTTTCACAGAAAGTATTTTATAATCAGTCTCATTTGGAACTAAGTATGAAATTCCTATTCTCTATTCACATATTTTAGAGAAGGGGGAGACTAAATGAGAAATGGAACCCAGCCTCCTGTGTATTTCTCCTGGGCATGTCCACTGTCAGATAGTTGAACTGATAACAGCAAAGATCTTTGGGCATTTTTGCATGACTTGCCAAAAGATGACTGAACTAGGAAAACACTAAAATTAAATGAGCAAAGTGATAATCAAGACACTAAGGAATTAATTCAAACACAGAACACTCACATTTACATTATGAGCATTATAATGGACTTTTGGTTTTTAGTGCTTTACATCAGAGAAGCATTTGTTTTTCCACAAACTAATGATTAGAAAAACTCACTTGTTCTTTTGACAACATGAGATAAAGCCTTTGCAATGTTTGCAGTTGACCTCTTTGCTGTACAATACGTGTGACTATTGGGGACAATCTCTTGGACAATGTGGAATTTGCACTTTTAACAGTGCTGTTAACTCTTTGGGAATCAAAAATGGTGAAAAGAGACAGCTCTCCTTGGAGATGTCTGTAGACCTCTGCCTGAGATCAACTTAGTTTGGTCCTTGGCTAGGCCTCCCTTACTTTTAAGTAAAAGCATGCACAGCTCTCCTTACTCCTTGTACAGTCCAAAGTGAGGACTGCAGAAAGTGGGATGGATGACTTTTCCAGGAACAGCTGACTAAACCAAAGTAATAAAGTCACTGCAGAAGACACTGAATCTCTGCATATATTTCAACACAGATCACAACACAAGTAACGACAGCAAGAAATTCCCACTCAGGCCAGCAGAAATGAAAGCTTTCATTACATTACTTGAATAATGACTGCAGCACTGATCCTTGCAACTGGAATTACAACAGCAATGTCTAAGGTAGAGCATTTGGAAGAATTCAGCTGGAATAACTGTGTGCTGCTTCTCTATAAATTTTTGACATGGATATAATTTTGAAGCAGTGAAAGCCATACTTTGCTTTTGACCTTCAGGGTACAAGCCAGTTGGCAAATTGGCAAAACAGGCTAATCCATTTCCCTCATGGTAAACACACATCAGCGTATAATCATACAGAACAATTAAAGCGCTTGTGATGTTGTCCATAAATAAACCAAATCTTAGCTACAGATAGGTGATATTTTTTTCTTCTTGACGTCACATATGGCTGTAGAAAGGACACCTGTCAAATGATGTTTTGATTGGTGTAGCTAAAGATCTGTCAATGTTTCCACAGTGCAGTTTAGCTGATGCTGCCTAAAGAAGGCAAAAAAATCAGAAGTGCATTATCTTTCTGTTTAAACACTAGCTGATAGGAAGAGCCTTTACAAATAGGTGCATAAGTAGCAAGGCAAAGCTTTAATGAAAACCATGTCATCTTTGGGACAGATGAATTGAAACCTGAGTTTATGAAAGAAAATGGCTTTTCATGGAAGGTCAATACTGTAGGGTAGGAAGAGGCCAAATATGTCTCTAACAAATATCCAGTTAAGAATACTGAAAAGATGGATCTTAACAGAGCTACATAAAAAGCCTATATCAGTCGTGTCCTACAAGGAGTGTAAGATCAGTAGTACTAAATGTCTGAACAACTTCCAAGCTGCCAAGCTGCCCTTACTGAGGACCAATTCAGCATAATGAAAATATATCCTGACAGCTGTTTTGGAGTTCTGTAACAGGATTTCCTGGACCTCAAGGAATGGCAACTGGCCATGAAGAATGTTGGATCTAGAAGGAGTATCTGGAGGTTGAGCAGCAAGACTGGTTTTTGGCAGTCCCTAGGTCACAGCAGACACTATGCTGGCCAACTGCGTTAAGCTGATTAGCCAAAACTGGTTTGTAAAGTGTGGAACTGTAACAGTGCTGTGGCTCTGTTTCTTTTGGTCTTGAAAATACTTTGGGAATCAAAGCAGTACAAAGAAAGAGAGCAGATCTATGCTACACTGGAGAGGAATCCTGGCCTCGGGCCTCTGGTGATAAGTTCTTGAAGCACTTCAGAATTACCATGCTTTTTGGCTAGAAGCTGGTGTAATGGCCACATCAGAAAGGGATGTCAATGATTTTGTCAGAAAGCACCTGCTCTCCTGGGATCACAGCTGTTAACAGTGTAGTAATGCTACAAAGGTGCCTGATTGCCAACTAATCCTCCTTCAGAGTAGAGGCTCAAGCTGATACATCATGCAGGACAGTTTAACTACAACAGTAAGTTAGATGGACTCTGTACTGGGGATATGGTAGTTAATTCAGTGCCACACGGATTCTCTCCAAACCCATTGTGTAAAAAACATCTTTAACACTCAAGCTCTTTTTGGATAGAAGACTAATCCTCAACTCTGAACACATGCTAGGGCTGCCCTAGTTATACCAGCCTTTTGTACTACAGATGTTTTCCGTTGAATTAGCCTGTTTTATTGAATAAATTAATTCCTTAGGATCATATATAAGGCCTATAAAAAAGGAAGAGCTCTTCAGAAAAAACACTGCAAAAGTTCAATGGACAATCTGAGAGATATTTAGCTGCTGACCCCAAAAAGGGGATAATGCCAGAACTCCTATTCTTATGTGGAAGTATTCAAGAAGGACTCTGCAATACTTAGGCTCATCACAGCTGTGGCCCACTCACTTTGACAGTCCCTTTAGAAACCATGCCCCATGGGAGGTAAGACTAGAAATAAATGTAATTCACTGTTACTTTCTGCTTTTGTGTATGTGCTTCCTCAAACATTTATATATCACATTTCACCTTTTTAAACTATCCCTTTCTCGCCAACCAATTAATTCAATCATGTCACAGTTCAGTGTTTATATTATCCAAACACTCTTCACATGCAATTTCACTTCAAATCTGATCTGAATAGTCTGGTAGATTAGAAAAAGACATTGTCTTTAGTACAGTAACTACATAGAAGAGCAAGTATATGCAAGATCAAGTAATTGCTTGAATGATCAGCAATGCTAGCAAAATGGCATTTAGGTGAAAAATTAAACCAGTTACATAAGAAACACAGGAAAGATTAATTACTTAATGTAGAGGGTACCACCTTCTTTCTTTGACCTTTGGCTTTTAAAACTTGGAATTTCAGTGTTCCTTTGATGCATTTTTTGTTTTTATGAAGCAATAAGAAAAATGCAAACTTTCTGTGCTCAGACATACTTCCCTAAAGGAGAGCCCCAAATGTAAGAAATACATAGTATTTTTCTGCTAATACTCTTTCTGCGGACATGACAATAGGGACAGAGAACAAGAGGAAATAGGGAACGCAAAAACAGAGGTGCATGTACGTAGCAATATGAGAAGCAAATGCATTTAAATTATTTTCGTGAACATTAAGAACAAAAAGTATAAAGAATTTGACAGACTTTTACCTCAAAGAAAGGAACACAACTGTAAGACTGTGAGAAGAACTGAGAAATTCTCAGTTTAGAAATGAGGATTTCCAAAACTAAACAGAAATTATGAGTGTCAAATACAAACTGAAGGATGATTATATTATTTGTTTTTGGAAATGACCCAGAGAAAAACCAAACAGCACAAACACCATGGATTTTTCCAGCCTCAAAAATCCATTAATGAGTCCAGATCTTAGGCTGGGGCTGCAAACACTGGCAGTCCTTCAGGCTCAAGTCACAGTTACCCATCATTTCTGATCTTCCATTTTCACACTAATTTCTACCTTTCCCCATATTAGAATTTCTTATTGTTTAAAGAGCTACAGATAGTCAGGCAGTGGAAGGTATCAGAGAGATGGCTCTTGCTTTTCCAGGTGGGCCACAGTGTATCCAGGCCAATGTACTCAGGAACATTCTGGAATCTCTGCTATTTCTCCTTTTTAAAGTACACCAAGTTACATTAATTTCTATTTAGGAAGAACCTAAAATAATTTATCCTTTTATTTTGAAAGTATTTGGAATTTGCTGGGGAATGCAGAAATCCTGAGGACAGAGTCTATACTCTGCAAGCTGAAGGTGAATTTTCATGCAAACTGACAATGATGAGGTACAGAGACGGCAGTGAAGTGCAGGGGTTTGAGGCAGGCTGAGAGACTGCTGGTCTATCAGTTGCAAAGCTTTCCCTGTTGTCTGATTCCAGATGAGCAATCTGTGGTTTACCCTTACTATCCTCTTCATGGCACAGAACCTCATGATTTTTTCCATCTGCATATGACAGCTTGTTTATTCTGACCTTGTTACTCATCTTATGTTTTCTTATCTGATGTTTTCCTTCCTCAGTAAAATCAAGCTTTACTTCCAGCATGCACAGCTATCACTGATCCTAGGAAGAAAGTCTCAAGTGCAAAGGTATACCTATGCTTTAGCCTAAGATGCACTGTACTGCCAGAACAATCCTGAATCTAGATTAACACCCATGAAGAAAGATATATTGGAACTGAGAACTCTGAAGTATCTAGCTATAGAGAGAAATGCCTGTTTGTGGCTGTAAAAGCATCCTTTAATAATTCAGAAGGCAGTAGGGGTGAAGAGAGGTGTTTTCTCTATTAGTTCATGGAGGTAAGGAGAAATCTTTTTTCTTCTAAACATTAAACAAAACAGCTTAGAGGTGAGACAAACATAACTATGATCCTAGCACATCAGATAAAAAAAGCCTCTTCACTGCAGTTACTTATTCCCTTACTTCATGTCAAATTGCCCCATGCAATTGATACAACAGACCCATTGGAGATCATCTCTTTCCGAGCTACAACAACGTGGTACTAAACTAGAACCAGTTTGCATATTTTGGGAGTAAAAAATTAGTACACAGCTAGAACCTTTCCTAATTATTTTCTTCGTTAATGGAAGCACTTCTAACCTTCAGGGAATATTTTTAACACACAATAAAATACATGGTAAAAATGCAAGCAACTAGGCTTCTGCTGAAAGCCAAAGAAAGTCAATTCTTATCAAAGCAGGTCTCATACCTGACAGTGTCAGACTGAAATTATATTCATTAATTTTGAAGTGCAGAATGAATGCAGGGTCTCTGCAACAAACACTGAAAATTATTGTTAGGTCAATATTTTGAGTCCCAACTTAAGATCATAACCACACACTTTAAAGATCAGGATTTGAAATTTATACTGCGCCAAGTGTTCTTTTGAATGATGATTTCTAAGAAAAGTTGGTGACTTGGACCACTGGTTGTATTCCACAGTACTCAGCAAATCTGCCACATGCATCTGTTCTGTACTGGGATGTGCCACTTATCATCCAAGATTCTCAATTTGTCAGCTTTATGAGGAAAAAAGTAGTAGTACGTAGATGGGTAATGACATGCTCCATTACAGAGTAAAGAGGCCAGAGTGCATTCATTTCAAGAAAACAAAACGTAAATGTAAAAAGCACATAGGAAATCCATTTCAACTCTTAATCAAATTCAGTGGGATCAAACCTTGATGGTCCTCTAAGAAAGAAAAGAGTTTTTATCTTGGCATGACAGAATGGATGCTCAGTTTTGTTTAAAGATTTTTTTGACAGGGTCTTCTTATCATCGGTCACTACATTTAGACTTGGGCTTTTTTATATCCTCCCAGTTTCTCTTAGAACTGTGGACTCCCTCCTTGCATGAATCTGGTAAGTGCTCAGCATCTCAGCAAGAGTCATGCTTAACTCCACTCTATGCCAGAAGGAACTTGCAGTCTTGCATGTCTACTGTTCTTGCTGTCATGCCATCAGGCAGTTAACATTCTTGTCACAGACAGCCTTTCTACCCTTGTCAACAGGAAGCCAGTTGCTGACAAGTCCATTAAGTGCCATGCCACAGCACCCCTGCCTCACCCCATCTTGTTCCAGAAATTTATACTAGCACAGGAATAGCAACTGCATTCGTGACTCAAACAGAAAGCACAGGCATTATTGAAAACTAACATCTCCAGCATACCTGTGGAACAGTCTGAACCCGTCCACTGCGGTTCACAGTTGCAGACTCCCGCATCCAGGAGGAATGTCCCATGCCCTGAGCACTGCTCCTGGCACACAGGAAGGGATGTCTCACAGTTCACACCGCCCCAGCCTGTGGAGCAGTGACATTCCCCTTGAACGCACACACCATGGCCGGAGCACATAGGATCCAAGCAGTCCTCTGGAAAGCAGGAAATACACAATTTAGAGCATAAAACTCATACCTTTACAGTGGTTTCCTAGTGAAATACAACATCAGGGATTCAGATTAATTCAGTGACTTTTGTGCAAACACCCAAACTGAACCAATGATAATAAATACAAGGAAAAAGCAGTCTATGCTAACGTGTGCAAAAGTATAAGTCAAAACCAAGAAAAAAAAAGCCAGCATGTAGACTATTAGAGATCAACATGATTCCCTTGTCAAGGATACTGTCCTATTTTTAGAACACAGATTCTCAAGATGGGTTCTCTATTGGTTCAAGTCAGTGAAGCTTGTGCTTCAGTAGCAGGACTGGGACAGAACTGAGACAATTAATAATTAATTCAACAATTGTGCACTGTGTTTCCATTTGAGTATTTGTGTTCTTTTACCTGTATCTTGGAAAAGAAGGATTTATTCTTTCATCTTCCTGTGGAAAGCTTATCTCTACAGCTGAAAACTTGATACAAGTGGTCATCCACTAACCCTGAGTAGCAAATCTCTGACTGAATGCTTGCTGTAAAAAAAACCATCTAATACAGACATAAAAAGTATGCGCTGGGCAATTGCAGATAATGAACAGATTCATAAAAGTCATAAAGTACTGATGAACAATTTGCAAACAAAGAGCTAAATTTGTTCTCAATTTGGATGAAACCGTTCCTAGCAAAAAAAATCAGAAGCTCTGTAAAAGAATTTAAATCAGATGCTTAGTCCTTTATAATCAGCATATTCCTTCATAAAGATCCAGCATTTCTTTAACAAGACAGATTTCAAGCAGAACACAGCCTGCCTTCTCCAGGGGCTGCAGCAAGACTGTAGAGTTGAAAGGGATTTGTGGGGTCCAAGCTTAGGAAACAATTAGCCAAAAGCTTATTCATGTTAGAACAAGCTTCAGACTCACATTAAAGAGGTACTTGGAAAGTTTTTGCATGTATTTCTCAAGTATCAGCCCAAGTACTGTTTTAATAATTAAACTGTAAACTTAACAGTATTCTGTGCTACAGGAATGAGGAGATGCTCTCTGCTAAATACTCCAGACATACAGATTAACAGCCTCCAGTTTATAGGACCTTCTGACCCAAAGATAAATCTTTTTAAAAGATTTATCATCTTTTGAACTGCTGTGCCACCAATTCAAGATCTTATTTCAAGATTTATGTTGTATCTTCTTCTGCCTTCCAGGCTTGTTGCACAGCACAATGTAGTTCTGAATAGAGGGGAATCAGTGTTTCTGGACAACATGTATCTTGCTAAGCACTGGACAAAACTACTCAGCAATTTTCTCTCATCCCGAGACAGGTCTTTATTTTGCTGATCTAAAATTCATTGTGTGACTCCATAAAGGGTTTAAAAAGTATCATTCACTTTAGCAACGATAATCTAACAGGACAAATTCAAAGGACTCCTGTAGCCATGAATACATGCTACTGGTCTTCCCTGGATAGTACATCTGCTGCTATGTCTGCTACGTTAACAGTACTGCTACAACGCTGTAAATACTACAATAATGTAAACTGAATTCCTGACAGAATCACTTCCGCTACTGCACAAGTCATGTTGTACAATAGTAAACTGGACAGTCATCTCATGCACACACAGTTACAATAAAACCCCACCGTACTTGGTTGCACAGATTTGCTTCATCCACCCTATTTCTACATATTCTACCTTTAAAAAAATAATCATGTTCCTTATTTTCAAGATGCAATGCTTTCACACTTAGTTTCAATAACTGAGAACATTTAGCTCAATTATTTTTTTCAACTATTCTGCAGGATCATGTTATGGGAGAAACAAAGCAACTGAAAGCAGCAGTCAGCTTCTCACCAGCTACAGGCTTGTTTGGCATCACAGCCTCAGTGAGTAAATCTGTGTATTACTTTCTTCCCATTTGGGTTTTCTTGTTTTTGTCTGTTTTTGAAACTACCAACAACTGAGTATGTCAGCAGAATCCTCTTGATCCTCCCTTTAAAAACCCGTACCAGGTATGTCAAATCCATCAAATCCATACTGGAGATTTTTCTGACTAGAGAATTCAAGCCACATAAAGAGCCTCCTCTGTGTGACACTCAAAAGAATTACTTAAAATCTATACAGCAGGAAGCACACAGTATGCAGTCGCTAGCTTCAGGCTAAGAGGACTAGTGAAACATCATCACATCGGGGCAAGCACAATGAAGAGTTCTGCTTTCTGAGGCTATGCACAAGGGAAGAAAGTCAAAGCTGATGAGCTATCTCAGAAACACTAAGAGGCAAATAACAGTGGCTTCTTTTGATAGATGAGGGCAGAGGCACATCAGCTCTGCAACCAGCAAAAGTACAATTACTTGTTCTCAGAATTTTCCTCTTATTAGCCAAGCCTTGGAAGATGCTGGTTTAGGATTCTGAACACGGGCTCACAGTAAAAATCACATATGACAACAGAATTACACAATATGCTCTAGTAAACTGAAACTAACTGCTGCTCTTTTGGCTTTATATTATCTGTCGCTCCACGCAGAAAAATCTAAGATGTAACAGAAGGAAGAAAGGGAAAAGCTGATTGTGACCTTCTGATTGCTCTGGAGAACCACCAATCGTATTTTGTTTAAATGATCTGACTGCCTTACCCTTAGCTTTTGGCCAAGTAAAAAAGTCTGCACCTGCTCTTTGACAGAGTGTGCTTAGGGACTGACAGGAAGGAGGACTGGGGACGCCAGCCACCCTTCCTAAAACAGTATCTGGAGCCTGAGAGAAGTGGAGACAAATCAAGACGGTCTCACAACTTTCACCAAAAAAAAAGGAATCCTTGCTTGCTGGGACGTTTTCCAGGATACTTTTGGAGGACTGAGAACATGCTGCTTGCTAAAAGGCAAAAACTTCCACCCAGTTCTGTTCTTGCTACTGAGATTCAATGGAGGAATGGAATAGAAATCATCTGAGGACTCGCGTCCTCACAGACTGAAACAGAAACTGAGTATTTCAAAGGACTGCCCGTGCTACAATTATTACACAGTTTTAATTGATAATGTTAAATAATTTTAGTCTTTTAAAATAAAAATGTGAATCTTGGAAATTATGTGATCAGCTTCCACTGACTGTCACTGGGACGCGAATGCCTTTACCTTTGGTCATTTTCTATCTTCACATTACTTTTTTTGACAAAGAAAAGGCACTTTTCAGCTTCACAGTAGGCTTCTCACATCTATGTAAGTTCTTACCTACCTCAAAACAGGTTTGATGATTAAAGACAAAAATCAAACCCCCAAAGCATAGAGAACGAAATGACACAAACCTTCCTCACAAATCTCTCCTTTGTATCCAGGGACACAGATGCAAATGCCCATGATACAAGTACCATGGCCAAAGCAGGTTGGATCAAGGCACTGTTCTTCTGGAACATCACACTCAGGTCCTTTCCACCCATTTCGACACACACAGTGACCTTTCTCATATTCTCCATTTCCACTGCACAGCACTGGACAGGAATCTGAAGAAGGCAGATTGACCTTTTTAATATATTTACATACTTATGTAGATTAACATTTATTGAATTCATTGTTCTGTAAAATTGCTTTTCTACTCCATCTCTCCCATCTTCCTTTTGACTCGAGGGCTGTGACAGGCTGCCATCTCTGAGCTAGGTAGTGCAGCAATAATACAATATCCTCATCCCCTCAGTCTGCTTCAGTAGTGTACCTTAATTTGGACCTGAAATGGTGTATCCTAGAATATAAAAAGAATTCCCTCCCCTTGATTTGCCTCTGCAGAAAATTTGCAGTGATACCTGATATGATTTTCAGTAAGATTGCTTCCCCGTAAACTGAATCAAGATACTGCCCTCTTCTTTCTTCTAAGCAGACTTATCATTGATAAGCTTAAATTAGTGATGTGGAAGCGTAGCTTTACAATCCAGTATCAGTTTTTGAGCAAAGTCAGTCCTAAATTTGAGGAAATACTGAGAAACCATGAGAACTTACAGCCATCACATGGAACTGATGATGGATAATACTGACAGAAACAAGCTCACGTAAAGTTGTTTTAGCTTAGGGTTTTTTTTCTCCAATGCTAGAAAACAGTCTCTAAGCTGCTTTAGGCTCCTTTTCTACATCCTACACAGTTAAGACCCTTGAAACATTTGACTTCTGCAGTTTTTGCCAAAGTGAAGCTGTTTGTCACTTTAACAGAAAACATTATGCTAAGCTAACACACTTATTAAAAAATGTATTTTATAATCACAGAGCACATGGAAAGAGGCATGGAGGAGTCTATTAACTCTGAAAGTCAGGGAGAAAGAAGTGGTTGATGCATCTTAGCTCAAAACATGGCATAAACAAACTTTCAGTGTGTTTGTACTGCCTGCTACCTGGCTGGAAAAAGGAATTTAATCTCCTTTAATCACTTTGAATCTTTGCAAGCCCAGCAGTCACACACCATAATCACTATCCCTGTCATGCACCGTGGGTCAGTTAATGCGAGATTACCTTTTGCACAATCAGGACCAAGGAATCCTGGGAAACAGTGGCAATGCCCCGAGATGCATTCTCCATTCCCATTGCAATTAGTAGAGCAGTCATCCAGGATTTCTGTTTATTCAGAAAGTCATGCACAAAGAAAAACACAAATTGGTTGCATTTGAAATGAATGGCATCTTCACCTCACTCTGCAGAACACCCCTCAGCATACAAATAGGTGCAGAAGCAGTAAAAGGCCCATTTTCATTCACAGGGAGCATAAAACAAAATTCCTGTTGAAGCAGCTTACAAATATTAGATTTTGCCTTGACAGCTTTGAGATAACAAGTGCATCATTTATATTACACCAAAAAGCTTTTAAAGTAAGTGTTCATGTAAAATTTACTACCATTAAAAGCACTGCAAGAACCAGAGTATTTGCTGGAAAATGTCCACCTTAAACACTTTCCTTCATAGCTGAAGTAATTTGTTTGAAACCTGTTTATAGAGTAAATTGCCTTCTATGGTGTTCATTTGAACTATGTGAATTGAATTCCTTGGAGGAGGGTAGGATTTCCACATCTATACAATCAGATGGAAAAAAAAAAAAAAGGCCTTTTGTACAGTGACAAAACTCAATGCAATAAAGGACTAAGAACTAGATTTGAAGGAAAAAAAACCACCTTCCATTCTGATCTCAAACTTGCCCATGGTTTATCACACAGCTTTGGATGGTAAACCACTTAACCTCACACATCTGGGGACAGGCTCATATCTGTACATGGATTAGCTGGTTTTAATTTACACATGGATTTCCTACAGGAATCCTGTGGTTTATATGGGTTTTATGTAAAGCATATGCAGCAAATCCAAGGTTAAGCTGCTGTCACGTGGAGCAGGTCACTGTCAGGCCAGCACTAGGAGTGACAGTCCCTGCAGCTCATGTAGGCATTGTGCAGCATGGGCAAGGGGCTACAGAACAGCAGGAACTGGGACTGTTTTATGGACCCAGGCACTAATAGAGGTGGGGAAGTATCTGGCTACATGAAGATGGAAAACATGACTCCTTCCCACAAAATAAAAACTGTTGAGGGTAAAGAAAAACCAAGATTCTTTTGAAGAATGTCTGTCCATGGCAAGTGATTTGGGAGGAAAAAAGTTTCTCAAAAAAGGACATATCACTGGAATATTTAAGCTAATCAAATCGGATATACTTTTAAACTCAAATGTAATTTGTGAATAGATGGATTATAAGCACATCCTATAACTAATGTGACTAACTGAAATAAGCTTATTTTGACCTTATTTAGGGGCACTTGGAGTGCTAAGGATTAGTTCCTCTGGAGAACTAGTGTTACTTAAGAAAGTTCCTTTCAGGATATCAGTTTACACCAAAGAACAGGCATTGGATGCGCATCTGTCTATTGGATATCCACAACAGTACATGGATGTCTGTTTCAAAGACAAGAAAACCACCTTGTTTTTGGAAGTTTTTTTACATATATGCTTCATGTTATCAATTTTTACATGTTACTGTTCATTATCAACTCTTTTGCTCTATGTGTACACTCGCCTGTCTTCTCAGCCTTCCAGAATTGCATGGTAAATGATCCCTACATTGACCTGAAGTGAAGAATCAATTATTTGAAAAGTTACATCCCCACAATATGATGTCCAGTTTCAGCTGGCCTTTATTATTTCTATGGAAATACTAGAGGCATGCCAGATTTTGAATGCAAATTACCCCCTTCAAGGGAAAGTCTAATCAGAGCTTTAACTAAAGCGTCAGCAAAATCAATTTTGTACATAACTAACATTAAGAAACTTGAAATACTATCTAACAGATGCTCAAGAGGAGGGCATGACTGCTTCACACAGCTGACAGTAGCATACAGCAAAGATGCATCCAAGCTCTCGCTCTATTCTGAGAGTTTCAATCTGTGGTCCTGTTTGATTCCTTTGTCATTGCCAGAGATGTCAAATGACTCCAGCCCAGTATAGGGGGTAAGGAGTAGGGCTTGAGATTTTGTTTTTAGGTTTTATTTTGGAGAGAGTACGCTACTTAACAATGAGATATTGGTTAAACCTTTCTGTGTAAACACTGCTGCCTTACAGTAGAAATAAACAAAGGGGCAGGTATTTGGATTCTGATTAGGACTGGAATTTGGCCAAGTTTTATGCTCTTCATAGTGCATCTGTGAAGATGCTTCATAAATTGCTTGAATATCATTTCCTCATATAGTATTGAATAATGATATTTTTTCTCACTTGTAAAAGGTTCGCTCTTCTGAATGAAGAAAATATGAATTTTTAAACCAAAAGCAGACATTATAATTCTATCTCAATTTCTATAATATTTTCCTGTAAGTCCTTCAAAATCTTAGTATCTGAATCATACTGTCCTGCTCTGCAAGGTGTTTACCATCAAGTAAAAATAGTATCCAATTGTCTTAAAGAGCAGATGGCACGTCCATTACTAGTAAAGACATCTTGCCAAACATATGGTAGAACAGGTTAACTAAAGGGCATAGTGGTTAAAGTCTTGCAGCAAACTGATGCTGTCATAAATACAACACTTTACCTGAATTTAAACTGCAAAGAAACCCCAGTGTGAGCACTGCTCACTAACACCACTTAAGAGTTGCAAACTTTTGCCCACCTAAATGTATTAAAAAGGCAATAAGGATCCAATATGCCACCAGGACATTTGCCTTCGGTGTTCCAAACTAAACAAATAGCTACAAAACAACAGCACTCATCCACCAAACAATCACAACAAAAGCCACAAAAGCTGCTTCTTAGTTTTTCTGACTAAAACAGTGTGCAGTAAGAACTGAAAAAATTAAAGCCCGAGTAATTTTTGTAGCATTTGTGGTTCACATGTAAATAGAGAGCAGACATAATCTCTTTTACTTTGAGCAAGATAACACCAGAAATTACTCAAACATTTAAAGTATTGTATAAAAATCTTAACAGACATGAGAACTTCACACTTAATTAATTTGATAACATTCATCTTTAATACACAAATGTTACTCTTGGTCTAATACTAGCATAAACATGAAGTTGCTCCACTGAGGTTAATTAAACTAAGCTGAAATAAAACCTATTTTAGAGAATGCTTAAAAGAAGCCAAAATCAAGGTTAAGAATTTCTTTCCCAGTACAATTTTCCAGTGTATTAATCAGAAAAACAATTTTCTTGAAATTGTTCTTACCAATCGCTGTAGTTAGTACAAACACTTGCTCCACTTTCTTTCCATCATTGTAGAATGCCATATGCCAAGCTCCCTGATCCATATACTCGATGAAACCTGTCTCTTGCAGTGAAGTTAAGATCAGATTTCTCGGAGCTTGTTGAGCCTCCTCTGAGGTTTTTGGCTCCTGTTTAATTAACTGTTTTCCATCCATCAGTTTTACAAAATCAAACTGAAATAATGATGAGCAAAAATTAACCACCTAGAAAATGTTTATGATGTACTCTGCATGTCTCATTCAAACAGGAATAAGCAGTTGAAACAGTAACAGAAATTGCCTCTCTGACTAAGTAATCACCAATGCGGAGAGCTGCTGCATAACTTAGTTTATTTAGCTTCAGTTTCCATACAAAAAGCATTATGGTAAATCAGAAATCTGGCATGAAAACTTGCTATTTTGTATGGCAGGGTAAATTCAGACTTGCTGGACTAAATACTAAATCCCTTAAATCCAAAAAATGCAAAGATTTCCAAACTGTAGTGCCCATGTTATGCAGGGATTCATCTCAAAAGCCAAGAACAAAGTAAAGAACTTACTGTTCTATACCAGGTTTGAAAATGTTTGTCCCTTAATACCAATATTGTATATCAAACCCTAAATATATTTTTATTTCTATTTAAGTTATTAATGCAAATAAATATTTGGAAGTTCTTAATACCTAACCGAGTTGATGCTGACAACTTTAAGACCAATTAACCTCAAAGCATCAGAGATGTAAACCTTTCCGTGAATCCCTATTCAGGAAATGTGTATATTTCTCTGTATTTTTTTCTAGGCATTCTTATTTCCAGGGAAGTTCAACTTCAGCTCAACTGAAGACTCAGTTTCACTTAATGACAAATAAAAGATCAAAATTCCAGTTAATACATTCTGAAGTTAGTCTAGATGATCTCCAGAAGTCCCTTCTAAACATGACAATCTTTCAGCAATTCCATGTGTCACACTTTATGGAGTGTGATCATGCTATAAAAAGCTAAAAAACCCATTATCTATGGAAATGGTAGCTTCATATGACAAATAACTTAGGACAAAAAGAAACCCCAAACCCAAAACATTAAATTTGAACGTGACCAGCTATATCACATATTCTTAGTTCTTAGCTAGGTTTTCCTCTGCAATACCCCTAGGAGTAAAAACAGACCTTTGAGATCATCCGGTTCCAACCTCCTGCCATGAGTAGGGACACCTTCCACTACAGCAAGTTGTTTCAAGCCCTGTCCAAACTAGCCTTGAACACTGCCAGGGATGGGGCAGCCATAGCTTCCCTGGGCACCCTATGCCAGTGTCTCATCATCCTCACGGCAAAAAATTTCTTCCTAATGTCTAAATTAATTCTCCCCTCTGTCAGCTTAAAGGCTTGTCCTGTCCTTACATGCCCTTGTAAAAATTCCCTCTTCAAATTTCATGTGGGCCTTTTTAGGTACTGGAAGCTGCTTTAAGGTCTCCCCTAGTTGCACAGTCAGTCCTGTCTTCCTTACCTACTTTGAAAGTGTATTCTGAACATTCACATTCATTGCTGTTTGAAAATGTAAGCATGATAGGATTAGTATTACTTGTAATTACCTGAGTGTGAGTAGGTGGAATGTTTCTTCTCCCATAAATTCCCAGCAGAGAATCCTTCGCCAGTGAAATGTTAAATTTCAGGTACATGGGGTGATGGATAGTAATCTGAAAGCGCCAGAATAAGCCAGGGGGGATTGTCTGCATAACTTGTGCTCCAATCTCAACTTCTCCTGTGTCTATGGCCCGTCCCTTCTGAAACACTAATTTTCCAGAAACAAATAAAACAATCAGTTTTATATTCATGGTGAGTGAAGGAAATAGGTCATGAGGCATAAATGTGCCTGAGATATATCAGAATATATTAAAACCCAAACGCTAAACAGAGGGCATTTCACTGTACTTTTTATTCAACAAGCTGAAAAATACAAATAAACTTGCATGCAATATTTACGACAACAGGCACCACACAGCATTTTTGCCTTGGAATGCTTTAATGAATACAAAAAGGTAGAAGTGCTGCTGCGTAAAGCACAGTCTTTACCTATCAGCTATGCAAACATAACCCATTCAACTGAGAGTGCACAGAGAGAAGTCAGCAGGAGATCTTCCTCTGGCACTTATTTTAGACTCCTGCTGAAAGGGCATTGCATAAGCTACACAAATGGACCCCAATGAGGACAGAAAATCCATAAACCTGGTAGGTCAGAGCCCATGTCCAAAGCCTAGATTTCTATTAATCACCATTCCTAATGATTTTATAATGGTAGCAATAATCTAGTCCTGCAGAAATAAAGAACATCTGTTTTGACTTGGTCTGTCTGCAGGAAAGTGTAACAGGGGCATGAGGACAGGGACAGGCAAACTAAAGAGAAAACTGGCATAATTTCATAATGACTAACAATAAATTTGCAGACATCTAGA
The DNA here is from genome assembly GCA_032466535.1 of Forpus xanthops. Classification (NCBI taxonomy): domain Eukaryota; kingdom Metazoa; phylum Chordata; class Aves; order Psittaciformes; family Psittacidae; genus Forpus; species Forpus xanthops. Next base: position 58,770 of record JASSUY010037775.1, on the reverse strand, counting down.
GTATGTAACTTCAACACATGGATATGAGAGCTGAAATAGAAAGGGAAATGGAATGCATAAAAAAGACTTTGCCAAACAAAATTGGAGCTGGCTGGTTCTGTTGGCTAGTATTACTGGCTTGTATTACCACCTTTGTGTACTTTAATGCCTGTCCTGTTATCAGCATTGTGACATGCTGCAAATCACAAGCCCCATCCTGCTAACATCTGAGCTAATTCCACTGTCAGTTTTGCAAAACACTAACTTGCATTTCCATGGTTTCTCTCAACTAGAAAAAAAGCAGGGTAGTATGCTGCATCAGAGGAAGAGCCAAGAGAAGATGACTGAATTCAGCAGCCATATCCATTTACATTTCATTTCGTTCTAGTATCACAGTGAAGAATACAGAGGAGCAATCAAAGTGACTGGAGCCTCACCTTTTACAATAATGCATATAAGTATCTAATGCAACATAATGTACAGGATATTCCATAAATTGCCATTGGAAATGAAAACAGCAGTAGCAAAGCTAGGGCCAGGTTTCTCCTGAATGCATTAATAACAAAGATCCTCAGTGGGCTCTTCCATAGGCTTTAACTAGCGTAGGAAGTACTTAGCATTCTTAATGAATAGAGATTTAATTTACAGGGCAGGAGCAATTCTCAGGGTACTGGATCTTCCAGCTTTATAGCTGCTTTGTGTCACCAAAGCTACAGCAAGAACTAGGAGCTGACTTTTAAGACCTTATCACATAAAGCACCTATTTTTAGAGCACAAAACTTGTAATCTAATACTCTAAAGATACATCTGTTACTTCATGAGTTAAAATATTTCCAAATTGCTGCTTTAACGATGTTAAGGTGAGACTACTTCTGTCCAATCCGCTTCTAGGAAAAAACCTTCAATGTTGATTTTTGAAAAGAGAATTAATCTTCCTATGTTGGGCAACAGAAGTGGGTTCCTTCCCACTGCGCCCCATACATGATCATACTTAGCTGATGTAAATTTAAAGCCTTTTCCCTTATTTCCAGTACTCCAGAGATAGAAAATCTTAATGATTCTTTCCAAGCAATTACCCTGGGTTAAGTAAAACACTAAGGAACTTTTTGGTGATATTGACACATGGTAATTAATGTGAATCAATTACAAGAGGGTAGAGCACTAAGTAAAAAGTCAAGGATACAGTATCATTTCTGAAGTTAATGGCATTATTGGTCAGTGTTCAAGTCCTTTAAAATGTAGTAACTGCTGCTTAGTTTGTTGAAGTGAGAGGCCTGTTTCTTGGTTGAAAATAAAAAGCATTCTGTCTTTAGTCAGGGAGTATTTTCACTAACTGATGTTATCAGCTTATATGGAATACCATGTTAGTGTTGCTAGGCTCAAAACATCTCTCAATTTTTCCACATTTGGCTGACAATTCTACGTCTTAGCAATAATCTTAGGTGAGCTTTAAAAAAAACAGATGCACTTAGATTTACTTTTATCTCATCACACAAGAATTGCATGCTGCTGTTCACAATGGCAACACGAAAATACATACATTGTCTACCACCTACTAAAAACATGCAGTTGCAGTATATCTACCTTTCAAACAGTTATTTTTCTCAGATAACCACATGGCATGGAAGGACTACTGTAACAGCAATGTCTGAAGTGCACATTTTCATATCCATTGAGCCTCTGTGCCATCTTTATACAAGAAGAATTTAGCTCTGATTCTGTGCCTCACTGAACCAAGCAGATATTTGGCTGCACAAAAAAGGCATCTGAAGATAACACTATTCACAGCCTATCCTCATGTACTTCCTTGCTCTTTCTTGAAAAAGCCCAAAATAAACTCTTGTTCTAAAAACAATTTTTCTCAGAACATCTTTCTTATGACAAATGTAATTTAATTATCTGTATTCAATTCCTTGTACAGGTCGCAGTCTCACTAACTAGTATTAATTCTTCCCTATGCTTTCTAAGCACACTTTCCTTGGAAGTCTAAACCAGAAGATAAATTCCTAATCACAGGTTTCTCTTGGCTTCAAGAAAGTAAAACTCTGAGCAGCGTGGTGCCAATTATCTTCACAAGAAAGTACCCATATGCTGATTGTTACTGATCCTGAAACAATCAATCTCCTTGTACTCCCTTGGTAAACACCAGCATCAATTGGATGTCTGAGTTTTTAATCACATTACTACATATTAAAATGTTAACTCATAGCCGTGGGTCAGCGTGTTATAAAGCGAGTTCTTAAAGAAATTTGACTTGCTGGTTTGTAAACTTGATTTTAATTAAAAGATTAGTTAAAATATATGCCTTCAAAATCTAGAAAAACATTCTGTGCTGCTCTATTGAGTTGAGGAAATGGGAAGTCACAATTTGTCACAGTAGCTATTTATCCCTGTGAAATCCCATCAGAGGCTTCAAATTTACGATCTATCAACTTTCCATGGTTATCCTTCTGGAGTGAAAAGAGTTGCCTGTTTACAAATCGTCCTTCCCACCACATCTGCATGGAGAATTTGTTACAAGCTCTAGGAATAAAATTACTGATATATATTAAAAGCGATGGAAAGAAATAAAGCCAGCAGAAGTTACAGCCAGACTATACATGTACTAATGCCTGGCACCGAGTCCACATGACTTTTTTTGTGTTTTTCCAAGTGTATATTCCTTATTAGCATATACTCTGGGTTCCAGGTTACCCCTAAAAGATGAAAGGGGACAAGTGGGACAGCAGAACAGTGATATTCATGACTAACCTCTGAAACTGCTGGATAAGCTCGCAGTGAACTGTCCCTGCTACTGTCTTTGCCATCACAGCCCTCTGTGCTTTAGCACTGTGGGAGAACTGCATAGCCACACAAAGATACTGCTATTGCCTGGAGCAAGGCAGGTGGTTTGGATTTTTACCTGTGACATTGATTCTCTATTGACACACACATTCTTTCCCTTGTTTTCAGGCATCTAATTTTTAAGACTTTTGATGTTTTTCCTGCACACCCTCCTTTGGAAGCCAAATGCTTTGGAAGAGCTTTTATTAAATCTGCAATGTACTGACAGAATGATTTAATGCAGTTGAGAGAATTATTTGAGACATTTTCCATGGTGCACCAGGACAAGAATACAAAAGTGTATAAAACATTTACTGTAATTCACCATCAATACATTCTAAGGGGCAAAATAATGGGTAACAACATTGACTCCTTCATATATATCTATTGCTCATTTATCTAATATGATCTCTATCCATTTGTGCCACGTTGATTTCTAAGACTCCTGGTGTGAGATGTAATCTTACTTTTGGAGGGACTGGTATAACAATGTCCCACTCTGTCTCATATTTGCAGGCATACATCTTACCTGACACACAGAAAACCAGATCACTGCTCTGCTGTAAAATCTGAAAGCTCTGGAAATCTATCATTGCAGAGCACTCAGTACAATTTTACCTTCCTCCTAACAACTGGAAACACCAGGGCTCTTATTCTACTCCCATTCACTTTTCTCTGATCAAACCTGATTTATCCACTTTTTCTGAGTATCATAAAAAGAAATGGGAGGGCCACCTGCTTCTCACAGTCAGAAAGCATCACTGTGGTGATCAATGGGAAGGACAGGCTAGAGCTCGTAACTAATACTGGAGTAGGTGATCTAACAGCATTAAATGAGAGGACTTGAGAAAAAGAAATTGTGCATGTCAGAGACAGTCCTTCTGTTTCATACTCTTGGCTACACAGACCACTCCTTTCCTGTGTCAGCTCTGGTACTTCTCTGTCCCTTCAAAAGAGCTTGTTCAGTCACTTCCATGGCAGAAGACTTTAATGAAGCTATTTTCTGCTGCCACAGTGAACTAACATGTCTTGGTTGTGCATGAGACAATTCCTGCAGTGGGCAGGGGGATGCCAGAAGCCACACAAGGAGAGCATGGGGGCAGAGCAGACCTGTTCCTGAGGCAGCATGGAGCTTCCAGACTGGCTCAGGCATTCTGTGAGACCTCGACAGATTCCCGAGAGCTGATTCACTATGACTGCTTCAGCCAGGATGTGACAAGATGCTGTATTTTAGCTTATGCCTTCAAGAACTAGATGCCTTTAAAAGCATTAAAATTCCTCCCCTTCTGCATCTTCTGACCTGTCAGTACAAAGGGTTTCACTTTGCTTAAGATTGACTTTGGTCAGCATGACAGGCACAGTATCAAGCCCTATGCACAAATGGGAACAAGGCAAAATGACCTCCATTGTCTAATGACAGAAGCCAAATGCTCTAATCTCTCTCCTCTCAGAAAAGAAGGGCGATTATTTTGCTATTGAACATTACCTCCCTAATGGCTTGGGTTGGTTGCTAATTTCAGTGAGAGTTCTGCTAAAGGAACCGAGCTGGTTACAGGCTTTTCATACCCATTTTGAAACTACCAGAGAAGACAAAACCCAAACTGAAAATGCTTTTGAACTAACAAATACAGAATCTGAACAGTAGTAGTATTTAGATATTTATAATGTTTTCTCATTCGCACATACCTTTTTTTTCTGTTTTATCAGAAACTTTTCCTCCAATTGGTGAGTAAGTAGTATCCATGGATTCTGTTCCTTTATTCCCCTTGCTAACTCCATTTTCATACAGCTGCCCTTCAACAGGCTGTAGTTGCCAGGTTAAACCAAACAAGTGTACTGCTGCAAAAAAATGAAGACCAATTAATTGATGTCTAAGCCACAGCATCTTCAGTCAGACTAAGAAGGAATGGTATGACCCAGTTTCTGTAAAGTCAAGTCAAGTATTACTTCATTCTGTTGGTAATAAATCAGAATTTCAAGGGGTCTAACGAGCAAGTTACTATTTTACCTTAAAACTCAATGCTTAATTAGTTTCCACTTTCTTTTGGAGCCCAGCCAGGTCAGGGTGATGAAATTCTACACCAATTAATGGAAATACTTGCAATTAAAAGGATAACAGTTGAATGAATTTAATATTCTGTGGCAGTTTCTAATGCTACATCAATGTCCCTCAGCTTTCAATTGTCAAAGAGCTCAGAGTTTGTTGATTAAAACACTGACACCAGGTAAGACTTTTCACTTTTTCAACCAGTTCCAAGTGAAACTGTGCCCACTGCATTCCCAAACCTTTTCATTTAGGTTAAACATAAGGAAAAACACTGATTTCACAGATCTACTCTAGAATTACACTGCAGATGAAAAACTGGCTTTAGATCTAAAATATATGAAATTAGTCTACAGCACACATTAACAGAAATATAGTTATTTATGTACACACTCAGAAATTGAAATTAATCCTTTTATGAAGTTATAATCTATCCTGATTACTATGCATGGAGGCTGCCTACTCCACTTTGCATGCACAGCCAGTCACTATTTCTGCTTTCCTTTCTGCTGTTTCTGATCTGAGGCACTATAGTGCCTCAGATGGTAGGAGAAAGACAGCAACAAGGGATCTTATTTTAAATATAATATGATAGTACTGTAGTAATTTTAGACAATTACCTAGGTCATATGTGGAAGGAAAATTCTTCCAAAGAAGAGGTTACTTTAGCATGGAAGCAACTCAGCAGGAAGTAACTGATGACCCACTAAAATATCGACTGAGGATGGCCCCCACAGAGGAGCTGCAACTGTCACATAAAGAGCAAAACCTAAGCAGTCTCTTTAGCCACATGCAGCAGTTTGCACTGAGTAGGATCTGCCCACAGTGGGAGCCTAAAAGGAAATATATTTGCTCTTTATGAATCGTGTAGGAACCGCAGAGTCTCAGGAGAAGTAAGTGTGATCTAGAATGGGTCTCACATTTAGAAAGTGCAGTTTTCTTTCACACTTCAAGGAAAAAAATCTGAATAAAACCAGGAAACCCAGCATATTAGCCATTTTCTATGTGTTTGCTCACAGGGCTCTCTTGCATTATGAAAAGTTAAATTATAAAGCAAAACCACATGCCCCATGTGCATTCCTGGTAAAGGTTTGCCAAAACTACCACAGGAATGTGAAGCTGCCAACCTACCAATCATTAATTCCAGATCTGTGCATTCTTGGATCACCCAGCCTCAGACACATGATCCAAACAAACCAAATGAGAAGTCTTCTATATAATTGGTGAAGTGAAAGTATTTGTGACATGAATGTATTTTATATATTAGCTACTGGAGAGCCAAATTTACTGAATTCTCAAACCACTGCATCACCATCAGATCCAGACTCTGGAGACACTACTGGACAGTAAAATTCCCACTCCCCAGAAGAGATACTAGAAGCTTACTCCAGTGTTAGTGGTGAGACCTCAAGCCAGACGCTTGCCTGGATAGCTTCATATTCTATAGATTTGAAATCGCAAGGGACCAGGCTAATAATTTGAAAAGGGTCTTGCAGTCATATTGCACAGATCTATATGCTGATCTTAAAGCTTATTAATGCAAGACAGATTATGTCTACGTACAGAAGGTACAACAAAAATCAACATGCCTTGACACCTCTAGGGCAGGCAGCTCTTGCTCCTGGCTTGAGCCTCTGGACATTACTATTATTTAAAGAGTTAATAACAGCAAAAAGGAACAAAGTTCAATGGGACTGATAACCAATGAATGCACAGTTTGTTTATACTAATGCAAGTCATTATATCAGCACTTGAAATATCAACACTGGAAGCAAAGCATAACTGCACACATCAATAAGCTTTTAGTGGTTATTAAATCACAAATATAATCTAGTACCTTTCTTCTTTCTTACGCTATTTTCACTGTTGCCATTATTTCTTTCCTAAGTCAGCATTTGTACATGCTGCAGAGGGTATGTCACAAAGCAAGGACTAAATATGTGACACACTTTTTTCCTTACTGTATGTTTTTTCCAGATTACACTCATGGTGCACTTAGTCATCCATGTGCAGCAATTCAAACAATTTGCTTACTTTATCTTCCTTTGGGCTAGGGAAGTGCTGTTGTTTTTATAGTTCATGCCAAACGTGGCAAGCTGGCAAAACTATGTATGTTTGACAGTCAATTTTCACCATGAGAAACTCCAACTGCATTGTAGAGATGCTGGTCTCTGCCAAACTTGGACTGTTAATTCCGTGGGAGATGACACAGGATGCTGGTAGGCCATTTAATATTAAACAAAGTGCAAGATCAAGTTTTGAACAACAAAGTACATTACGATGAAAATAGTGTCTACTTGAATTAAACTGACTTCTATCACTGCAGAAACTTGGTCATGCCATCTTAAAATCAACCCAACTTTCATTACATTAGCTACAGCTCTTGAGAAATTACCTTCAGATCCAGGTATCACTCTGGTAATAAACACACCACATACATAGTAAAGCCATTAATTCTTAGAGATACCTTTTTTCAGAAGTTAACTACTGGGAATAATAAACGTTTATGTAGCAGACACAGAGCCTTCCCTTGTCTCTTCATTTTCTGTGATATTTTTCTTTTACCTAGGGTATACATAATTCCTACAAAGCTTGTGTTTCCCACATCTGTACATAATGTTGAAATATACAGATATTTCAACAAATAAGATTAAATAAAACTTTCAAATCTCTCTCTCTCTCAAATCTCTTTAGAAATCAGCAGGCATGTACTGAATTTCATTAAAAAGCTCAAAAGAACTTCTCTATTGTGTTATTCTCTCTTTGATTTTTCGAGTGGATTTCTATCTTTTGCTTTTCCCCTTTTGCACAAAGGGGCACAAAAAATGCTGTGGAATTCAGCAGCGGGCCACAATGTCAGTTTGCACAGTATAAATCCATTTGTAAGATTCTTAGCTGTATTTCCCTTGTGTAGCGCCAAGGCTTAAGACTGTACTCCAGACAGCAGAAGATGACACCAACACTCTATCCAGCTTAGGGCTGGGCTGGGTAAAAAGGAGGGTGATTCACTTTCTGATTCACTTTCCTCAAAGTTCAGCCTTCCAGACTGATGTTACACAAAAAGACCTTGACTGCAGCACTTTTGAAGGCTGGCTGCAGACTAACAGTACCAAATCCCACCCTACTATATATACTGCATGTATATATGCATATATATATGCACTATAGATGCATGACTGGATGTAGCTCAAGTTCCCACAGAACACAAAAAAACAACCTCTGAGGTTAGATGACTAAACTGGTATTACAGAAACGGCAACAACTACTTGGGCTCTGCCTACCTGGCATTCCAGAAAAATTCTGCAATCAGATGCTCTGTATTTTGCAGCACCTAAAATACGTCAACTACTAGCAGGCTACGTAAGGTCATTGGTGAACTGCTACAGCTTCAAGGAAAAAACAAGGACTACCAGGCAAGAGGAGATTAAACAGCTTCTTAGCAGCATCAGCATGCTTCATATCTGCAAAATTCATACTTGAAGTTAGGAGTGGCTGTGGTGAGTCACCAGGAGCATCCATCAGCCTCTAACATACCCTCAGTTGGGCTTAACCAAACCTCTCATCTGGAAACTGAGTGTCCATATTCTCCCTGCTGGTAGTGACCACACTTTTTTACCTGGCATTCTTGAATTTCCAACTCAATTTCTTTGTTTCCTTGATTCTTTCACCCTACTGCAAAGCTCACCTGAAATGACACTCTTTTCTGACTTGCTTGAACCTCCAGTATAATTCCCCCTCTACCCTTACATTATTACTTTGCTCTGTGTTACTTCTAAGTTGCATTTTGCCACCAACAGAATTGTACTTTGCTTTCACTGAGGTGATTTGGAGGCAGGAAAAGATCTGAAGGCAATTTGACACTTTTTACAGAATGTGTGGAGATAGAGCTTATACAATAGATGCCATCATACCTACATTTCATTTATAATTTATTAGATAGCACTGTTTAATTCAAACTTTCAGATAAAAGTGTAATGCAAAAGGGGACGTACATTTTGTATTTTTTTTTTACAACATGCATTATTTGAGATGATAAATTTGGAGGAATCGCTAGTCTGCAGAGCTAAAAAGATTGGAGGATGCCACAGAATTACAGTAAAACTAAACTTCTTCCTCAGTCACCCTGCCCAGTGGAGCTGTTCAGGGTAACTTCAAATGGCCTGTCTCAAATACAAAAGATGGACTTGTAGTACAGAGCCCTTCTTGGCTAATTTATTACACTTCCTAGGTAAAAATAATTATTAGGTATAAAACAGATCTCTTGTATAAAAAAAAAAAATGAATTAAAGGCCTGTATCTTTTACCCTTCCCATAAATTTCCTTCATGGAACAAAGAGATGAAAGCTAGTGTGACTTTATGCTGCCTAAGGGATTTTCTCTATCCAGAAGCAGGTTACTACTGTAAGTGAAACTAGTTGGGCAATGTTCAGAACAAAAGCTTGGGTCTTCACCTCCAAAGTAAATGTCCAGACTGCCTGCCTTGTTCAACATTTAAATAAAACAAACTGATGCTTCCAGATAAGACTCAGCCCCTGCAATTCTGTGGCATACTTGAGCAAATATTCACAAATACATGAGCATTTTCAAAACTCGATATGTAAACTGGATTTAACCTACCATCTGCTATGAAGCCAATGATCTAATTTAATTTATTCTTATCTACCTTCTCTGTAAGCACAGCTACTCAACTCCTGTGCTACATATTTGGCAGAATATAAATAAAAGGCTTGGCTCCAGTGCAAGAGAGACTTTCAGTAGTGATGAGATGTCAAAAAAGTCCTGTGCAATAAGTACTTATCAACCTGCAAGAAGAACTTCAAAGGACAAAAATCCTACAGATATGAAATCTCTCCAAATTGCTGGCCTCCACTAAAGGCTTTTGTTTAGCTTTCTCTGCTGTTATTTTACACAATCTCAGTAGATCGTACCCCTGAAGCCTAGACTTTAGAAGAGCTGTAACAGAATGTATATCATAAGCTGATTATTCTTTCTGCACCTGCTCTGACCAAATGCCAGGCAATTATTTGTTTTCTGTAGCTGCGAGCATGTTCTGCTTATAAAACTGGATTTCACTATGGCATGAAGTCACAGATGCATCAGTACCCCAATCCAGCAAAGGTGAAGCCATGTGAAAGTACCTGAACACAAGTAAGAGTCAGAATCAAAGTTCTGATCCTGACCTGCAGGACAGGTATTTGTTCTTCTTCTGAAATAAGAAATATTTCATAAATAAAATGCTATGTCATTCTGCACTATTTGGAGATTTGAGATTGTTAATATTTGATTCAGTCACAAGAATCTTTTCTCCATAAAACTGCTCACCACCTGCTGACCAAGGCCCATCCTATCCTACAGCAGTGACTGGTGGTCCTCAGCCAATTCCCCCAGTTTCTGTACTGAGCTTGATGTCCTATGGTATATCCGCTTGACAAACTCAGGTCAGGTATCCTGTCTCTGCTCCCTCCTGGCTCCTTCTGCCCCTCCTCACTGCCAGAGCATAAGAGACTGAAAAGTCCCTGATTTAGAGTAAGCATTACTGAGCAACAACCAACACATCAATGTCTTATCAACATTGTTCTCGTACCAAATCCAAACAACACAGCACTATATGAGCTAGAAAAAAAAAAAAAAAAGAAACAATTATTCCATCTGAAACCTGGGCACCTGGATTCACTTTTCACTACTGAGTCATATATTAGCCTTAGGAAAAAATAGCACTTAATCTTAGGCAAGAATACAGTGTTGTCAGGCTTTCTTCTCTGCGTACTTGAAGATCTGTGACAATATCAAGTTCATCAGTCAGACCTAGCAGACACTGCAACTTTCAGCTGTGAAACCCTGAGGTACTTGTCTCAGTGAGAGCTACCTCACTAACGAGTTCAACTGCATTTCAGAGTTGCACATTTGCATCACAGCTGTTACATATACCTGAAACATTTAGCAATGTTTACTACACCATGATACTCTTCAGTACAAAACCATCTTATTTTCCCCTAGAGCCTTCTCTGAGTAAGTTCTAGTACTCAGAGTTAAGGATTTCTATTTTTCGCGCCATTTTTATTGTATAAAGCTATGCTACCAGTATTATAAAACTATGAACTGATACACACCCGTCCTTAAAATTTGGCCTGACCTTTCCCAGTGTTGAAACCATTACTCCTCTACCTTGAGCACAGTGTAAGAAATGACAGGTCACACTGGCAGACGGCAGAGAGGTTTTAATTTCCTCACCCTCCATATAATTTAAGATCCAACACCCATCTCCAGTGCATACTCATAAATTGTGATAATATCATGGAGGACAGGGACAACTTCATATCCATACTTCAGAATTCATTTGTATATAAAACAGTCATTTTGTATTCAGGGATAGTTAAACCTAAGAACATGGGATGCAATTTTCAGAGGCACTGAACATTGGCATCTCCTGCTGAAATCAATAGGAACCGTAGGAGTTTGGCACCTTTGATCAATAGGACCAGTGATTTGCAAGTCCAAATCAGCTGCTGAGAAAATGGTAAGGTATCATGGAAGAAAAATCCTACTTACTAATGGGCTAAAAATAGCTGACTAGATAAGCAGCTACATCAAACACTGTATTGTATGTAAAAAAACCTAGTGTTGTGCTGAAAAAATAAAGAAAAAAATTATTTATTCTATCCCTTGTGTTTGCCTTATTTACTCTTAAATTTTCAGTCAAATTTCTTCTTTAATTGCTGCTGTCTTACTAGGTTTTTATTAGAATGGGATTAAAAAAAGGAGAATATTTATTAAACTACTCCACAATAGCAGCTTATTTTATACTCTTTATAGCAACACAGACCAATAGATGAAAAGAAAGACCCATCTATTGACTGAACTGAAACAAACAGATGTGCTCTTGTCTTTCATGTGATAATCTGGAATCTAAGTTATAGCCTTTGGACATCAGTATGTACACAGTGTCTGCTATTAAAAATTATTACAGAAATTTCAGGCTATTTTCCCCCATACTTTCCTTTTGCAAGGTGCCATCTCTGTATATATGTGAGCCTAACTGGTAGCATGGATACAGCTCAGTCCTTTCAACACCTTATACCAGAAAACATATGCAGGCAGTGATTTACCTGTTTCTGTTTTGCAATCAACATTAAAAAACCTTTGAGGACACTGAATTTCAATAATTTCCCTCAAGATTTTTTCTCTTTTTTATTAAATTTGAGCACTCATTGGCATAAATCTTTAAAAGACACACAGCTCATTTGCTTTCCAGACACAGCAAATGCCAGCAGGCAGATTTTGCCCCTTCACGTTGCTGCCTGAAAAGCAGGTAACTTGTTTCCCTATTCAACCTTTCACTTCATTCCACTGCCAGTTTCATTGTGCCTTAACCAAATTCTCTGCTCACTTCCCATAGCCCTGGCCAGGCTTCCAGGAACCACTGGTGAAGCTGCCACAGCCTCCGACACAGCAATGACAAGCATCAACATCAACTCCCTGGTGCACAGCCCCATTTTTCACCTATTGCCCTCTTTGTGGGCAAATTCAAGAAGTTGTGCCCCATAGTGCCATGAATGCATTACAGTTCTCAACAAATAGAAAACTACAGGAGAAAAATAAAAGTATATATGCCTTCACTTGAGAGAAGAAAATTCAACACATTTACAGGGTGGAGACCAAACATCCACTTCATGAAATGAGAGGTTTTGTTGAGTAACTACTATGACTTTAGAACCTATTCACAGAAATTACTCCTGCTGAAGTGAAAGTACGTGTTTTACTTGATAAACTAAATATTATGACTAAAGATTTTCAATAAAGCAGCTGCTACACAACCATTTACAGGGTTCTACAATTTCCTTATCATCCATAGAATAGTCAAATTTATTTCAGAAAGGACCAGATAATAAACATGGTGATTATAGGCCAAATGTGGAAACATGGAGAAAAAATAGGTTTTCTAACTGAGTAGTAATTCAAAGGAGAGAAAATATAGAAGTATGTGTTCTCAAGTAAAAGCTTCTCTATTGAGTCTCTCTGATAATAGTGAAAGACTGAAAAACATTTTGCTACTTTACCTTTTGATGGAAAACACATCACAGCTCAGAGCACCCTGGCACAGGTCTCAGTTCATTACAAATATAAGAGCCACTTGTACATTTTTCATCTGGAATAAGCTTTGAGTTTCCAAGACTTTTAGAAAGTTCTGACTTGAGGTTGAGATTTGGGCTTAATTTTTGGCAGTAACGTGTAGGTCATGCACCTAATGGCAGTATAAGATGTTTGACAAGGTACATT
>JASSUY010037775.1:32705-45610 GCA_032466535.1 Forpus xanthops | reverse complement strand
AAATTCTGATCTAAATTCATCTGGCCTGAAATTGCAGGTCATCATAAGTTAATGCAGACTACACCATAAAATACAATGATGAAAATAGTTTTGCCTTATGAAGCCTCCCTTACTCTTCCAGTAACAACCGCTGAGCTGATCCCAGGTTAAGCCTGATACCAAAATTAAAATGTATTTTGTTTTGCAATTTGGGGCCAAGTCTGTGGTCATTGGTTAAACGTAACTGCAGGTGACTTGGAAAAAACCTGCCTGGAGTAAGGGGTGAGGGACCTCAATTATGGTGAGAAAAGAGAAAATACTTGAGGGGTGGTGGTATGTGTCAACTTCAACTCCAGAGTGTCACTTCAGAGTCTGATTTTTTTTATATTCAGCTACTCTTATTTAAAACATGCACATTTAAATTTCTGACATGGAAAAATATGCAAATCTGAAGCCCTACAGAGCAAGTGAACTTTGAAAATAGTTTATATGCTATTATTCATAACTAACAAAAGGTACGGGACTCGTAAGAACAGATCATGAACTTATTTAAATATTTAACCAACCAGAAATGGTCAGCATAAATATTAATGTGCAAGAAACTAATACTACCTGAATCTGCAGGAAAGCTTACACAACTGAAAATTTCCTGGGGCATACAAGAGTGAACAACAGCATCTTTGAAAACTGAACCAGGAATTCTAGTTCAGAAAGAGTTTTAGATTTTGATATAGAAAACATAACTAGAAACACTAACAGTTTATAAAATACAAAGACATCTTCATTTTACCTACTTCAGCCTAAGTAAAGAAAACATGTTAAACACTTATGTTACCAGGCCTACACAGAGACCTCTATGTGAAATTCATATAGAGGTTTTTAATCACAGTGACAGGGAGTGCTTACAGCCTTCTTGGGCAGATGACATGCAGCAGAATATCACTAGAAACTTAAAGAGTTCTCAGCAGCAGACTGAAATCTAAGTAGGGATGAACCAGGCAGAGCTTCACCCAAATAAAACCTAAATGGTGTGGGTGGGATATCGATGTAGCAAACAGATGAGGCTGCAAAAATTATACAGCCAGTCCTAACTGAGGGCATATGCTCAACAGCTGTTATGTAAATCTGCAATTAATGTAGCTTACTAGATCCTCAGGTGCTTTCAAATAACCATACACCAGAAACAATCAAATCTGCTTTCCCATATGCACTAGATGAGGATGTTAAAAGAAAACATTCCTGATGAGCATCTCACTGACAGTAACCAGAACTTTGTCACCATAGGACAAAAAAACCCTCAACCTCTTAGAAACCAGAAATGACTGGAATTGTAGCAATTTTCACTATAAAGACATTTATTCAGAGAATACAGAAACCAGTGGCCACTTGTGAGTTTGGAGGCAACTGTACCTGTTGCCTCCTGTACAGGTTTTACCAAGTACAAACCACTGATCTGGGCAAACTCAGAGTTATTCCCATCCAAGCTATTTTGGGAATTCTCTGGCTCCTGCCCACTTATGAACTGGCAACTAAATCAACAACCAGAAATGGGTGTGAGAATGTGCCTTGCACAACAAAAATAAATGAGATTTTCTTTTTTTTTTTTTTCAGAAGCCACAGTTGCATTCTAAGATTCCACATATACTGAATGTTCTGTAATGCTTTTAATTCAGATTGAAAAACCAATGTGACAATTCATATTCAGCCAAAATGTCATCTAGTAAGTCACAAGACTTGCTCTCCCATGTACACTGCAAGCTCATCTAAGACATATCTATCCTCAAAGAAAAACGAAGGCATTTCTAGCTACTCTGATAATCCCTGCCAATCTATCACGATAATAAAACTGCAAAGATACTTAAAAGATGAGTTTAAAATTAAGTAACTGTACTTTATGTAACATTCTTCTGAAACAAAAATTCAATAAAGGGATAGAAAATAGAAAACATTGTGTGAAGTACCACATATTTTTAGAGCTCGCTGTCATTCTAGCCAATGATGTAAGAATTAAGAGGAAAAAAATGAAAGATTTAAATTGTGATCAGACTGACAGAATGAAATAAAGGTAGCAAAGCAAAACACAATTAAGCATTATCAGCCTTCTCCATATAAATCTGCAAGAGCAACAAAGTTGTAAGGCTTAATATGAAAATCAGATGTTTAATTTAAGAAAAATATCACAGCAATTAAAATCAGTAGGAGTCCTTTGCCACTATCAACATGTCATCTTGAGTAATATTTCTTTCCCTATTAGGCAGCACAAAGGTTAACAGAGTAGAAAGCTAATGAGAATTTCATGTTGTATTCAACCTCTGGCCAACCTAGCACTTTGTTCAACAGAACATACAAAGCACCCAGTGGCAAACATTATTACTAAACATGATTTGTATTAGTGTAAAGTAAAGATAAATAAGACAACAGAACAGAAAAGGTAAAGAATAATTTAGCATAGAAAAGAAAGAGAGGCTTACCGATAACGTAGGCTAGCAACAGTGCCAGGGTAACTGTAATGGCAGTGGCACTCAAAGCAGTGCACTTCCAGTTGCAACACCTGTAAGGTTTGTTAAAAGTGAAGGCAGGTCTGGAAAAGGTACTTCTAGGAAGAGGCCTAGGAGGTGGAGAGTAAACAGTATTGGATGTTAAAGGATAGTTCTGACTGGCTGCGCTGAAGATAGCTGAAGACCCAGATCCATGTTTAAATAGGAAATGCCTACAAAAAGAAGACAAAGAACCATGTTGTAAAATCCACCTTGTGATTTAAGAACTGAAAGGAACTCTACAAGCACTGTATGACAAACACTGCATATATTCACAAAAAGTACAAAAGACAGGAAAATCTGTATTTGAATACCCTCTGCACTGGAATTATTTCAACCAAAACCACAAGAATTCCAGCAATTTTTAGTGAAACAATATAATGTAAATGAATTCTACTCTCTCAGTGCTTCAGAGAGATGCTGATGAAAGATTATTTCTCTGCACAGTACCTGGGGGTCCTCCAAGATGAGCAGCCCTGTGTGCCTTGTTACACAGGTGTGCCTGAGAGATGGGAATTGTTGCCAGTAGCACCCACTCCTTCCGCAATCACACAAGATTTATGTCACCAAGAATACAAAAAACTGCAGAATCCACTACCACTCTGAGTAGTTACTTTTAATATGGATTCTTTCCAGAATACAGGAAATAACAAGAAAGAAAGTAAGTTTAAAAAAAAGGGGGGGAAAAACAAAAGAGATAAAGATGACTACTTAGAGGAAAACCTACAAGGATAATCCATTTTGAAGGACCGTAATTACTATATAGGTGAGTACAATTTCTTTGATATTCTTAATTGAGCTATTTTGACAGCAGTTTTTCTTCAGATGCTTTTGCCTACTGTGGTGATTCTCAAACATATTAGAAAGAATTCATTTGGAGACCTATTTCAACATATTTTGGAGAATTGATTGTCTTCAAGAAAAAACAACAAAGACCTACATTAGCATGAAAAATAAGGTACAGAAATGTGCATTGCAGAATAGGTTCTGTTGCAGAAATACAGAGTTGTGGTCTATATGAAGATGGATGGGTTTCAGGACTGGCAAGTGGTCTGCAAGAGAATTTGGGAAAGGATATTTAAGTTTAAACAATAGCTTACTGTACTATGTGCTAAGAAACTGTGACAAAAAGGGACACATTCAGGCTGATCACACCAACCACATACTCTTTTGGGAACACCAACTTTCTTTGTGTTTTGTCTTTCTTTCCTTTGTTAAGTCTCATGTCACAGTATGCATTCAAAGAAAGACATCCACTATCTCAAGCCATGAGATGTGAAAGTAAGTGAAGGGGTACTGATTCTACACAGCTTGCAAGAACAAGGACTGCCTTGGCCACAGTTGGGTAAGAGCATCTGTGACTGTTGCTGCCATGGGCTCTCTGTTCTTCCATCAGCTAAGAGCTGTGCAAGTGCTCTGCTGAGGCAAGGCAAGCACTTGCTCTGGGTGTGAAGGTTGCCCCGATTGTTTCTGCCAAACTGAAGGAGGATTTTAAGTTTAAAATTCAATGGTGCTATGATGCCTGCAAGCCAGAAGCCACAGACACACTTCACAACTGAAGTCAACTGGCCATTGTTGACAAGGTCCGTCTTCCCAATGACAAATGTGCCTTTACACCACGTCTTGGGTTCAGCAAGGAACAAGACAGGCTTTTAAGACATACGTGGATCAATCAATCCGTGCTGGTAGAATTTCTCTGACGGATTCACAGTGGGATGTACATGGGATCAAACACCCAAGAGTATGAAACATGATTCTACTGTGACATTTGGCTTTAAGAATATGGTAAATACATGTTCCTGAAAAGGTAATTGCTAAAATGGTGTAATGAGTATGATATTATATATTTCCATTATAAGATTTTAAAAGAAAGGTTAGAGTTCTCAAAATGCCAGATTATAAAAAAGAAAAAGGTATTACAGAGCAGTTTTATCTTTTAAAGTGCCTTTTAGCCAGGCAGTTACATGAAAAAGAAGGTAAATGAGAATACCGCTTAGCTTGCATTACAGATTACAGTGCCTGCATATCTGGAGTCTTTTGACAAACCACAAGAATGAATTTTTTGTGTTGCTTATGTTGAATACTAATTATTCCTGCTTCATACCTATTACCCAAGTAAACAGCTTTCAGACAAAAAAAGGACTATGACATCCTGGCAATATATTAGACAGCACATGCTAGTTTTCTTTTCTGCTGACTTTCGGTTACAGATATACACATTATATAGATGGCAACTCTCTGAACATGGTAATGTTTCCTGTAACTATTTTAGTTCAAAAATTCTATACTCAAATACACTAAAATAATAAATTCAAATGAAGTAATGTAACTGTCTACAGGACTATATAAATCTGCTTCCATCATCTCAGGCCATGAGAATACATTTGGTTATTTTGGCATCAGCGCTTTGCTGTCAAACTTGAAGGCTTTTGCAAGTACATGAAGTCTTACTTTTCAGTCAGCAGATATCAAGATACACAGTCACTTAGACTTTAAGTAGGGAAGAACATCACCACAAAATTCCTACTGATATTCAAGGAAGCAGAATCACCATATAAAATAATAAATGTGCTATCATATAAAACTATACACATACATGAAGTATGCATACATGTAAACATACACATGTACACATGCAAGTAATATATATTAACAGTTAATAGTTCTTTACTTGCTTTACATTTCAAGATATAATGACAAAACCCTCCTTATTTGATAATTTCACATTAAAATTTTTTAGGAAATTATATCAAAATGGCCTGATATTGGCAGTATTGATTGTCCTTTATGGTGCATAGCTCTAAGATACCGGAGGTAAAGGGAAGGAAATGCTGAACTGGAAGTTATTATTAAGGCTGTAACAGCCCTGCAATCGACAGGCAAGAAAAATTTTATTCTCTCACATGAGGATTTATAAATGTGACTTCCTAGAATGATGGTGAAGTGCTGGTGTGCAGAGGGATTTCTTCATTGGCTGAAGAGTGCATGGAACACGGATCCAGCCCACAACCTTCTAGATAGATGACACACAGAGGAGAATTTACATAGCTTAAACTTCTAATAAAAAAGATTGTGAGGCAATGCTGAACTGAAACTGAGCTACCAGTGAACATTGAGAAGATGTTAAAAATCACAATTGTTTATGCTTTCCATTTTGGGGACAGTATACTGAGTACCCAGAGACAGTTCTATAGAAAGTGAAAAACACTGGTGGCACAAAGACGGATTTCCACAGCTAGACTGTGACTATTTTCTCATAAACTCAGATGACTCCTCATCTGTCTGAGCACAGCACTGTTCCCAAAGGACATTAGGACACGCTAAACTGTTGCTATCAATTCTATAAAATGAGGCACGCTCTCTAAAGAGCAAAATAATAAAAATTGCAGTTCAAAAGTTTAGATGTGACTGTGCCTCTGTGTGCTTTAACATTCCATCCACGAGAAAAGCTGAGGCTTCTTTTTTTGTAAATTGAGAACATAAGAAAAATCAGAGAATTTATAATGATGATTGATAAGGCCACTTGTTCTAAGTGGGGAAATTCGAAATGTTCGCAAAACCATTCAAAACAGCCATAAAGATGCTAATCTCTTAAAGGAAGAAATACGGGACATAATCTGTAAGGTATTTGCTTGTGAAATGAAAGTCACTTAATATTGTTACACTGATAATTTCAATATGTAAATCAATAGTAAAGGTTCAGTAATAACTTCCATATAAAGGAGGCAGTTGGAGAACTTTCCTTCTTTAAGATAACCATGATGTCTGTTTGACTATTTACCCGTTTATTCATCTTTACTAATATAAAACCTGCAAAAACGTTGAATTCTGTCAATTGAAGTCACGTGGACAAAAAAAGATCCTACCGGGCTCACAAAAATCAGGGGTAGGAGTGGGGTGGGGAGCAACTAAAACCATCAACCCCCAAGAAAACAATAAACCTAGCAAAAGCCCCAGTGAATTCCCATTTCTAAACTCAGCTCTTTGTCCTCTCTAAGCTCCTCTAGCTACTCACCCAGCATGGCTCACAGTGGCTATGAAGCTGAATACACACTGGGTCTAAACACAATGGCTGGGTCTAAACCCTCTGCACAGCCATGCCCAGTAAAGAGATAAGGAGTGAGGGAAGGGAGTTATTGCGGAGTTCAGGTGACAGAAAGCATGGAGTTAGACCTCTTAGTCCTAACGCCCATAGGCTAGCTTTGCTTTCTGAAAAGAAGCAGTTTCAAGTGGCTCCTCTAAGCGCTCTTGCTCAGTCAGCCTCCAGAGGAATGGTACGTAACTCCAAGAGTGCAGTTCATACAAAAATGATGAATTCTTATCTAGGAGAGGGTAAGAGAACAGAACTTCATTTCTTTCTTTCACCCTTCTCTATCAGGACGCTTTGTTACGTACGCGTGGCTTCTTACCTGGAATGGTTAATTTAGGCCTTATAAGCGCTACACATGAAGCAACATCCCAAATGAATTCATGTGATGGTAATGTAATGCCATTACAGAAACCAGATTAATCCCACACAGAATTCCTTAATTAAGTTCTTTTATATCCCAATACTATAGTCACATGTCTCAACTTTGCCAAGGGTTTGATATCACTTCTGTGAGTTCTGTCAATATGCCCTGTGCCTAGCACATGTAGGCTTAGAAGTCCACCTTCATTCGTACCTGTAACATCTTTTTCTTCAATTTCCGTTAAGCTAGAGGTTTGTAAGAGGAAGAACAAAAGCAGTTTTGAAAGCGAACCACGGGATGAGTTAGTAGAAACACAAATCTTACATTACCTTGGCCAAAATCTAAGTCTGCGTTTCTCCTAGATAAACAAAGTAGGAACACATTTGTACTTTATATATTTCACACTCAAGAAATGGTTACAAACTGCTACACAGCTGGGTGATAGAAAAACTAAGAAGTCTTCAGTTTGATCATTTATTTTCAAGTTCCATTAAATTCTATAACTACCTGTAATATATATAACTGTGTCTATACCAATGTTTAAAAAGGCAACTGAAATAATTCCTTAAGATGTCAACAGAAGTACAAAGGTGATTTTTAAGAAGTGTAGCAGCTGAAAGAAGGATTTTGATTTTGGGTATAATCAGAAAGTATATAAAGACAGCAGCCAAAAGGGATTTGGAAGTGATACAGTTTTCCATCTACTTTGGCAAACATCAACCACAAGCTCATTGTTACCTGACTCTTTTTGGTCACTAAATTTCCTGTGACAGTGGCAAGTATCAGAAATCTGCTTGTTTCTGATTTTCTATCCATCCTATTTTGTAACCATGGAAAAAAAGAAACTTTTAACCTCAGATAATTAACAGAAAATGGACCTCTCTATAAATCTCACGTGGTACTCAGCAAACTGTTCTAAGGAAGTATGCAGTATAAAAACCAAGACACCTACTTGACAACAAAAATAAATGCACTATATCCTCACCTTGAAAACCAAACTGTATGTGAAAAGAAGACATGACATAACTATAGATAGAATCTGCCATACAATTTTATCTCCCATGGGTTACCTTTTTGTGGACAATAACTGTAGGAGCAAGAATGTTCATGGGTGAAAGTACAGGGAAATAGCCATGAAAACTATTTATCTAATTTATTTTATCATTCTATTTTTACATGTATAATTGAAATACATTTGAACCCCCTACAGATTTGTCTCTGGGAATAGAACTGCTTTGTTCAAATTTCCTCTTTAAGCTGGACTTACCTTTTGAGTCATTTACATAGAATTGCTTCCTTTTATTCACTCAAGTTTTCTTTACATAGTGTTTGAAAACTTTGTCCCTTGACCCTGGATGTGAAAGTATGTAAAAGAATCTGCATCCCACACTTTTCACTTCACTACATAACAAGTGACATGATGCTGACTCACTTGTCTGTTGTTGCTGTAGGCAAGCTAAGCTGGACAATCAGGTGACTAAGCTTTCAAGTCCCCGGCAGATCTGCGGCAATATATATAATCTGGAGCAATAATGCTCTAAATATAGGACAGTACCAAAATTAATCAGGAACAGCTTCTAAATGGAACAGTGTTAAAAATACAGCTGTCTTTTGGTTGCATAGACAATTCAGTGAAAAAGAAAAAAGATAAACCAAGAAATAAAACACTGGGGACATAATTACTCATGTATAGATCAGTGTGGACTTTACTATGTTGATACATAGTGACATTGCTACATTAATCCAGTACTTTTCAAAAGTGCTTTTCTGCAGCTTAGAACTTT
This sequence comes from Forpus xanthops, assembly GCA_032466535.1. Lineage (NCBI taxonomy): Eukaryota > Metazoa > Chordata > Aves > Psittaciformes > Psittacidae > Forpus > Forpus xanthops. The sequence goes on along the minus strand of JASSUY010037775.1, from coordinate 36,859 downwards.
CCTTTAGCACTATAACCCAAAAAACAACTGAGTAAAGCTGATCAATGCACATGGAGATTCATAGAGTGAGGAAAGAATAAGCTCATGGTTTGCTCTAATATTTTTCAATAAATCATAAATATTTGATGTGGAAAATGAGAATAGCAGCACTTGCAATAGTATTTTTTTTTAAAGTTACATATAAAATGTAGAAAATATATTTGCAGAGTACTTTGAAAACATGAATAGAGGACAAAAATATCAATTTTATAATTTTGCTGTTTAGATTCTGTGGTTAGAAGCATGACTTAAATTAACTGAAGTAGAAGTAGTCGTCCCTCCAAATCCCTTTGCCATGAATTTCCTCCTGGGAGTATTCATCCAAATCAAACCTGACTTTTATTACTGGCATTTGAGCCTACTTCTAAATACCTACACTCACACACATATGGTCTAAAGCCAAACTGTATAGCTATTGTGATAAATAACCCAAATTTCACTTGACAGGAGGTGTATCACATTAACTACATTAACACTATCTAATCTTCCAAAACAGATTTCCTAGTAGTTATCCAGGGAATAGACACACATTTCCAGGCAATAACATTACACTTACGTATGTGATTTTCTTAGAAATTAGAAGATAGAATCTTTTGCATATCTCTGACCCTTTCTCACAGCCTGTTTTCCAAATCAGTCAAGATTCTTTGTATTAACGTGTAATTATCTTTCTTTTTAGACATTTATATTCAGTCTGTTTCTGGTTTTGTAAGTGTAAAGCTAACAGGCTGCTTGCTCAATGGTGAACATAAAATAACAATATATCTTACTTTTAGTTTTAACTTTATATACGATACTATTCAAAACAATGAGTGAAGAGTATCTTCGGTGTGACTAAGCTACTATGTTAAGACAGCATAAAAACCCCTTACAAATACAAATACTATCCCGCTGTTCCAGGGAAGCCCACACCAGAGCTCTTCCCAAAGAAAATACAATGGAGTATATGAACAATTTAAATTGCCTTTTTGTCCTTGGTGACTGCATTTCAAATTATTCAGAAAAAGGACCCTCAAGAGCCATTGCTGCTGACATGAAAATTGTACTTCATTGTAGCTGACAAATGTTTGCATTTTTATTTTCATAAAAGATGCTTTCATTCTCGCATTATTAAATTTAGGGTCATATTTACAGCTTTTATTTTAGGTTCATGGTTGCATTTACAGTTTTCAATTTGTCTTATACAATTCAGAAGTCTTATTTTTAGATCTTTTCTGCTGCACAGTGAAAACACATGAGACTCAGTCTGAGTTTAAAACTCTTGCCATGTGTCTGTTTTTAATATGGTCAGCCTCCCTATAGGCTAGATTTATTGGTTAGTTAGGCAGAAAATAACAAAATACAAGCAAAATGTCGTAACAGCCAATACTGACCAATATGATTTGAATGAAAGATCATAAATGAAGCCCTCCTCTGCATTTACTCTTTGAATAACCACAAGCCTGGTCATTTAACTCAGGAGTAGGCTCCATTTGCAAACAAGTTCCTAATGAATTGCATTGCTCAAGTAGTAATTGTCTCCCTGCTTAGTGGCTTATGATCACTAACACCTGTGTGCCTCGGGAGCTGTAAAAGCTGTTGTTTGCTATGGAAACCTTGAACTGGGAAAAATGAAGACACAAAAGTGCTTTGTGTATCTCTGCAGTGGGGGCAAGATTCACAAGATGAACAAATAAGAGACCAAAGAGAAAGAATACACCCTCCAAGAGCTCACACAGAACCGTGTGTGTACTTATACATGCATTACTTATTAATTATGTCTGCTTTTTAGCACTACTTCACCTTAAACAGAAAGTATGTACAGGTTTCTGTGATTTGAAGGGCTATCAGTATACTTTCTGAAGAGCACAAACAGTTATAAGCTTGATTAAAAACAAGGGAAAACCATAGTACAGAAAAAAATCTCTTGCTAAGTGATAGTTGTCAAGGTCTCCCCTACAATAAAACAGAGTTATAAACAAGATGATATTTTTAGGAAAACAGAAATCTAGATTGTCTTAAATATGCACCTTAAATAATAATACAAAAGGAGTGATTCCATCTATATGATGGAATCTACATGAATAGCCCATTTATTATGAGTTGGTCAGCCTGGAGAAGGCTCCAGGCAGACCTTAGAGCAGCTTCCAAAGCCTGAAGGGGCCGACAAGAAAATGTGGAGAGCAACTTTTAAGAAGGGCTTGTAGAGCCAGGACAAGGAGGAACAGCTTTAACCTGCAAGAAGGTAGATTTAGATGAGCTATTCGGAAGAAGCTCTTCTCCACTGAGGGCAGTGAGGCGCTGGCACAGGGTGCTTTGAGAAGCTGAGGTTACCGCACCCCTGGCTGTATTCAAGGCCAGGTTGGAAGGGACTGGGAGAAACCCGCTCTAGTGAAAGGTGTCCCCGCTTGTGGCAGGGGATTTGGATCTAGACGATCTTTAAGGTCCCTTCCAACCCAAACCCTTCTAGAGTTCTATGATGATCTGAATAACCTCCCTGAACTAAAAACTCTCAAAGTTTGTAAGTGTTTGGAGCATAATCAAACTCCAGGGCTGTGAAATATTGCTGAATAGTAACTAAAAAATCATAAGTGCCTTGAACCCCAAATACATCTCTTATTATTACAGTCCTTCAAAGTTTTATATAAATTAATGATAATTGAATCTCAGGTTCATGGTCTGGTACATCACTGTCCCCTTAGAGGAGCTATTACCATGGTGATAACGTTGCTTAAATTAAGCTGTCTTTTTCCACAGTACTTGGCTCATTGCCAGCGCAGTGAAGGGAGATTTCAGTCTATTCAGCACAGCATTAACCTTACTGCCAACACTGCTAAATAGGTGAGAGGAACTAGGAAAAAAAAAATATTTTAAGAAGGAAGGAACAAGCAAATATGTAAAATACTGAAGCACAGAACGGGACAGAAAATAAAACCAAACCCAATCCACAAAACCACACTTTGAAACACAATCAAAATCAGGTAAGCTTTCATGTTTACAGAGAAAACTCAGAAAATTCTAATGCTTGGGTAATCTAAATGTACAGTATCACTAAAAATAAGCATGTCCAGTGGTTTATCCATGAGAGAACTATAATAGACTGTGGGGAGGATCAGAAATCATGTCAGGTAAAAATCCCTATTTACCACTTGCATTCTTACTTGGGATTTTGATAGAAGTAGGAAATATAGCAGACATCAGGAAAAAAAAACAAATAACCCAAAAAATAAAAAAACCCAACAAAATGCAAAAACGAAAATTATGAAAAGAGATACTGAGTCAACTAAGTAGGCATGGAGAAAATGAAAAACACTCCTTTGACTTGTTAGGATTTAATACACACTCCATAAAAAGTAGTAAGCTATGTTCAAATGGGGCTGTCAGAGATAATGACAATATATTACAGCGTAAATCATAAGATTTGAAGCATTAGAGCAAAGTATCTATGAAACCTGAAAAACACAATTATTTTAGTGGAAAAGAAGGGAATAGACAATAGGTTGCAAGTACTTTATTCTGGGGGAGAAGGAAAAAATCAATTTATGTAAGAGCCCAATAACATTATCCTAAAAAAGAGAATCAATGTTTTCACGTTTTTATGTGGTGAGAGAGATCCTTGCAGCCTTTTTCTGGCAATACTTACAAATTATTTTCTGTATGACAATGAAATTACTGCATGTTCATAAGTCATTTTAATAATGAAGATGTTTTTTCTCAAAACTGTGTGTGCGTACATACAGATAGAGTCTGCATTTACATTTACAGGCAGATAACAGCGCTAAGGCTGCAGCACAGTTGGTTACACCTCCTACAGGTACAGCTCTTCTCCAATTTCTTCATCAACAGCTATTCTATGACACATCCTCTGAAGTTTTAAAGGTGTGCCTAATTCTAATTTTCATTGGGGTTGCTTAGAATAACTGCCAGAGTTAAAGAGCTGGCCTTGGCAATGACACACATTTAGACTATTTTTGGTTTTGTCAAAAGCCTGGATGAACTTGAAGCAGTCATTTCCCCTTTCCAGATGTCATGGGTTCAGCAGCAGCAGTCATTTTTCTCTTTTTCATAGTAGCTGGTGCAGCACTGTGGTTTTGATTTTCGGCTTGGGAACAGCGCTGATAACACCAGTGTTTATA
>JASSUY010037775.1:0-26393 GCA_032466535.1 Forpus xanthops | reverse complement strand
GGTTTAGTGGGAGGTGTCCCTGCCCCTGGCAGGGGGGTTGGAACTAGATGATCTTCAGGTCCTTTCCAACCCTAACTGTTCTATGATTCTATGACTCTTTGATAACGCACAATTATCTGACAAATGGTTTAGTTTGTTCAAAGCAATAGAGTAGTTCTGCTTTGTGAACCACAAAGTATTTCTGGATGGTGAGGTACCTTGTATCTCCCAGTGCAATTTATCACAATACATTAACACATCAGATTTCCTGGGGGATTCCTTTTTAATTATCACACTTGTCACCCCTCCGTCAGCTACTGGCATCGCAGGAAACCTCACATCAGGTTCTGAAGTATTTTGGCAATTTATAGACAAGTTTTCCTCATCAGACCTTCACTTCAGTGAAGCACTGCAAATTCATTATGCTGAGAGTCAGCCTGAGTTTCCAATTAGTTTTTACAGACTTTATAATTTGGAAAAGTTATTTTCATTTTGCTTGAAACTAAGTCTACATCTCATTAACTTTATTTTTATACCACAAAAAATGCTGCTTGGGATATAAAGCATCATAACTAAATATGCACTTGCAATTCTTTAGTACGCTGAATAAACAGTAGACTCTGTAAAATAACTTAATGCAATATCATTTAAATACTTAAAAAGTGACAAGATAATTCGTCTAAAGCCAGTAAGTTTCCAAAATCATAGAACAGTTTGTGTTGGAAGGGACCTTAAAAGATCATCTAGTTCCTAACGGGAAAATCATCAATGAAGCATAAAGGAATGACACAGGAATTAGCTATGAAGTTTTATCACATTGCCATTGTTCAGCATAATTCTTTCCATGATGACTCTTGGTTGAATTTTTAATGGCTGCTAAGAACCACATTTTTAAGTTTCTTTTTACATCAAGAAGTCTGTGTAGGTTATACAAATACAGTGTTACTTGTTTTCAATGTGTTCATTGATATAGTAGAAGTTTCCGTCCATCTAACAATAGAACTATAGAACACGACTTCAGCTCAAACATTACATTTTCAATTTGTTTCAAATCAGATTTTCAGCCAAGGAGTGTCCAAGCCAGAAGAGATGCTCTTGGCTGTCCCTATTGGCCTTCTCATCTGTCCTTGCAATTAGCCCTTTTACAAATAAGAAGAGGCTGTTTAGAAAATTTCTAAATTCTTTGCTCTCAGAATTCACTAGCTTAAATAGTTCTCTCATCTCCACAGAGAACATCTAGAACTGTGGTGTTTCCTGAGAAGATCTATACAACATTCTGATGCTTTGTTGTATATTGGATCTGCACTGTTTAACTCTTATTCCCCCACCCACTCTGTAAACTCCATTAAACTTCTCTCCCCCTTTTTAATTTTTTTCTTTCATTCTTCAATACCAAAGTTAATTTCTTTAACGTTCCTATTTTGAGACACTTCCCAGACTCCACACACTAAGTCCAAAAGAGAAACTACTGCACTGATGCAAGCTACAAACAAGAATAATTTTCCTTGTAATTCTAAAATGGATTTCTGCTTGCCCTCCTTTCTTTGAAGCTTGAACGGAGGAATTTGGCTCTTGTCCTGAATGTTCCTTCTTCTTTGGTTCTGACTCATTCTTTTGGATGGTCCTTGTCCAATATTGACCACATCTTGCTCAACGGCATTCTATAATGGAGCTTGGTATCCTACCATTACGGAACACAGACCTCAACAGCTCCTCTTCAGCTGCTGAGTTCTACTACCACTACTGCTTTTTTCTTCAGGGCAAACAATAATTCAGATCTTGCATTTCACCACATATCTGCTCTTTGAAAGTGGAAAGTTACTTAACTTAGACACTTCCCTTACTCTGTCGTGTATGACTAGTGCTGCCATTCTGCTCAAAAGCTAATGGAGGCACCAACGAATGGACGTGAGGAACCTTAATACAAACTCATTTTCCTTAAGAGGCTAAAACGCCTTTGTAATCATAAACGTGTAGCCAAATTGCTCTAAAGACTGACAAAAATTAAATGAGCAGCTTTATCAACCAGTTAGCACCTCATTAAAAACTAGTTTTGAAAATAAGCCAGGCCTTTGCCGAAGTATTTTCCTAACAGTTTGGAAGTACACTTTACTATAAATTTTGGATACACATAGAAAGAAGGGGTAATTGAACTGTTTTATCATTTACTGACAAGACTACAATAGCTTGTACCAAGGGAAGTATATCAGAGAGAATATTATAATAGTAGTGACCCTTAAAAGGTTTGTGTTTAACCTAATCCTGCTTTTGGGATATTTTAATTTTTTCAATTCTTAAATTCATTATTCACTGGTAAGTTTATTTATTTTTTTTTTTTTAAATAGATATATCTCGGCTGAATACGAATGAATCCATTATTTAATGAACAAAATAGCAACATATGTTCAGATAGTTTGGTGCAGTTTGTTCAAAGTTCTATAAGTATGCTACTGCTCAGTTAAAAAGAATCGTATTTTTTCTCAAGCGAAGATGAAGGAGAATAACGGGAAAGAACTGGAAAAAAAAGAGAATCTGAATGCTTGAGACCAAAAATAAAAGGTACTTTAGCTTTAAAGTTATGTATTTTGAGAACATGTGAATACGCAAAAAAAAAAAAAGTGTTTGAAATTTCTCTACTAATGTATATAAATGTACATTGTGTTTCAATAATTTATTCTACGCTTGCTCCTTCTGAGGGAGCTCAACATTTAGGTGGCCTACCTTACTTGCAAAATCCTGTGCTTTGAGAACTTTGTCAGACCACTAGGACATTAGAATATTTAACAAGCACCTTTAATACCAATTTACCTTTAGATTACTGTTTTGCTGAATATAAATTTCTCAGCCTTACTACATAGCAAATCTTTGAGAATATAAAGTATCAGACATGTCTAAAGAATTCCATGAACCATATGTTTTTATGCAAAACAAAGTTTATAATGTAATGAAAGTTTGTAAGTTAAAGGTCACATGGACTCAAAGTTTACATCCAAAGTAAAAGAGACTTAGAGACCTCCAGAGACCCATACTACTTCCTACTACAGCCAACTGATTCACACCTCTGCAGCAGCAATTTTTACTTGCTGGGCAGGTTGGAGTAGCCCTGAACAGACTGAGGGAGGAACCGCTGGGGGATCATCAAGGGGCTCTGGACCCATTATTGTTCAGTACAGGTATGTCCTCCAATAGCAAAGTATATAATTTCATACCATCCTGCCACTCTAAGAGTAGAATCACTACTTAGCCTGTGCTGGAAACACAACACTTGCTTGAAAAAAAAAAAAATAATTAAAAGACATCTTATGTGACATACTTCGAATGGCATCAGTGAGCATAAAATACAGCTGCATTTACATTATAATAATGTAACAATGTCAAAAAAAAATCTATAACACTGAAACACTCAGTCCAATGTGTTCATATGGATCCCATTAAATATTTCCTTTATGTTCTCAGCATCACATATGTTCAATCCTCTCGAATCCCTTACAATTATACACACACATCCACACACACATTAACAGCTTCAAACTCATAATTTGTGGATCATTTTAACAAAAAGAGATTTGGTAAAGTAAGAATTCTTATAATTTCCTAATGTTAATAGAAACTTATTTGTCCTTCAGCATTTCCAAATTTACCCCTATTTAAGAATTAAATATGATGCAATTCACCTGCTTTTAAAACACAAAAAATACTTTCATTGAGCATTGTATGCTCTAAGTAGAAAAAAAAAATCCATTCTGCATATAAGCTACAAGCACAGCAAGGACTTTTACAATGGCTGTGCAGCTTTTCCCTTTTCTGTTTTTACATTAAAAGTCAAAACTTGTACTGTAAGACCTAAGCAACTATATTTCGTAAATCCTCCTAATGGACCCTATTATAGCAAATATTAGAAAAAGCTAATTTTTCAGTTTTGAACATCAAAGTAAAAAGGAATGATTGGAGCATCACCATCTGGTAATGCTTTAAAACACAGCTCCTTTTAATGAAGTGAATGGTTTTTGTTTTTCTAATTCTGTTTAATACAATCTCTTGTGAAAGAGTGCTAAAGTCAGCTAAAATATTTTCTGGACTCCATATTTATTTAGGCAGGCCAAAATGAGCTTGGGATTTTCCCATTATTTTAATTTACATTTTTTAATCTATGTCTAACAAGCAAATCATAGAATCGTAACAAATGCTGGATTACTTAAAAGTCTACCAGAAAATCTTGACAAATCAAGTAGTATAAATGGACTTTATTACCTTCATACGATATGAAGCTTAAAAACTAGCAACAGAGAGCAGCATAAAGAATTTTCATCAGCAGGACTTAAGTATTTGCCAGTAATTTGGGATTACTGTAGTACATCAGAGTGATATTAATATGGGCTGGACTCTGGTAAACACGAATTAGTGGCATGATAAAAGTGAAATAGTACTGTAAATCTCAGTGGTTTGAAAAATAAATCAGAAGTGTCTCAAAAGTGTCTCTGAAAACAAGTTGTTTCTTGACTCAGCTGGAGGAAGATGTGGGAGAATTTTTCAGGCAAAAGAACAGAGGTGAGAATTCATTAGCGAAACAAAGAAAGTGATTTATCCGTAGGGAACTATCACATGGTCACACTTTCCCACTTTGCAGACAGGATGCATTCAGTAATATTCTGCCTTTCAAGATCTAAAAAAATTATGGCATCTGTCTTTACACCATACACTTAATTTGTCAGTTTTACTGAGTACAGTTCTTGAACTAAGACTGATACACTCTTTTTTTGTAGGTGGGCACAGGGGAGTACTTTTGCTTTTTCCGATGATAGAAATTTTAAGATACTCAAAGCAAGCCCAACAGTTTGGGCTTTGAGCATTTATTTTTTCTCAAGCTGTATCAGCTGGTGCAATGACAGACAAACTTCGCCTCACTTAAAGACACTTATATCTGTAGACCATTAGAGCCACAACAGCACTATTCCTCCTTAATTAACTCCATTACTCAGTGTTTTAACTTGGGAGCCAGATTGCTGAAGTAGAATAATTTTGCACATAAACAATGCACTGTAAGATGCCACTCTGTGCTGCAGTTAGTAACCAGAAATGAGTTTCAGGTTATAATATAGTGTATTGTGGATAAGATGCAAGTTTGAAATGCTATCATGCAGAAGCACCTCAGAATATAGACACACTGACATGTGTCCCTGCATTGCCAGAGGGGAGTGAAGAGCTAGGGCTCCTGAGGTGCTTTTATTCTGCTGAACTGAATTATAGTTTTGTTCTGTATTACTTCATATAGCTGTTAAATACTAACGCACTTCATCTATAGTATTTACATGAAAAACATTATTCAGTTTATGTGGAATGGTCACATTAATGTCAATTAATATGACACATTCAAAATGAAACTACCCTATTCCTTCCCTTTCATCTCCTTCATTGCAGGAAGCACATCCATCGCATTCTCTCAAATACGCACCCAGTTGAGGCAGGGCTCCTCTTAAATCACTACAATCTGTTCCAACATGAGACAGGTCTATTGGTGGTTGAGTTACAGAGGTCAAGGCCAAAAAAAAAAAGGAGTGTCGAAGAAAGGCAGCACTCCAGGTCTGATGGAGACTGAGGGGACAACCTGAACAACCAGCTCAGGTTTCCAGTGGTTTATTTAGATCAAGCAGCTGCTGATACAATTAACATCACACAGCATTCAAAGGTTAGGAGTGGAGACTGACAGCTCCCAGACAGCTTAAAGGTGATATTTTTCAGGAGAATGCATAATTTCTGCCATTACTTAAAAGTGGTACGTTCAGTCAATATCACAAGTTGTAACTTCTATCAGTGGTAACTCACAGGGGACAGTACAATCACTACTCTAAAACTCTGAACAAATCGTGAGAGATTATAGCTTACAGAGCAAGCCTATCATCCAGGTTTACAAAAGCCAGGCAGTTACAAGTAGCCTGGCAGCAAATTTTGATGACCCTAGAGGTGAACAGATTTTGATTAAAGAGCAGTTTATGATTGGCAAAATAGGTTGCAAGCAGCCATGGCTGTAAAAATTAATGTCTCCCCAGTTATTGATGGTTTTGGCAGAGTGATATGTATTCACATTTTGGCCTTTGTGTCATTAAATTCATTAGCTGTGAGGGCTTTCTAAAAGGGATCTATGGGCAATGGAATTAGCAACTATAAATCATACTGAAATACACAGTGTATTTAGCCAGTAGTTCAGTGGAAATATTACGGACATGGACATGTTAAGCCACTTTGCCACCAGTATCTCCCCAGTGGATGGTTATCTCCCCTGCCTGCCTCTTACCTGCTTCATCTGTGTTCCTGTTACTTTGCAGCATTCTTAGGGAAAAAGACTGCTTGAGGCCATGCCCTGTTACAGACCCAAATAACTTAAAATCCTGAAGTATCTGAGTTCACTGCACTGCGATGGCTGAGATGAAGACTTCCATTTTACTGCTTGCCTTCTCAAGGCTGGGGACAGTGACATGAGTCCTACCGGTTGACTGAAATACAGAATCCTGTCCAAATTAAAGCCCAACAGTGAAAACAGATCAGTTGTGGATTCCGATTTTGTAAATATAAAATATTCTTGGACTTTACAAAAATATGAAAAGATTATAAGCCCTAATTCGTGGTTAAACCTGCCAGTTACATCAGGATCCAAACTCAAGCCCTGATCAGCATGTTTGTGCATGCTCCTGAAGTTACTGGAAGCAAGATCCCAAGCCTATCTCCCATCTGTTTGGTTTCAGACAGAGCTAGCATTCTGCTGGAAGTACTGCAGTCTTACTCTAAGTTTACTTCAAGGTGGAAAAACCTGAACTTTCTGGCTCCAAAGACAAATCCCACTCCAGATTCTCCCACCTGGATATGTAAAGGCTTTGCTCAGGACACCCAACTCCTGCACTCCAGATTACCATGTCAAAGCCAGACCTCCAGCATGTCTCCTGACATTACTTTGCAGAGCATAACTGAAAATACTAGATTCATCTTTCTAATGAATGCCACATACAGATGGAGAAGCTTGAAGCTCTTCAAGATCACTCACTGTCTTTACCCCCATTTTACTTTTAGAAGGAAATTAATGAGGGCACATTGTAAGAGATACAGACCAGTTTCTATGTTCATAATATTCTGAAGAACATTTTTGTAGATTATACAGAATTAAGATCTCCATTTCACTCAGTAACACAGCATTCCATGTGTTTTTATGGACGTGGACTGCTGGGGCTATTTGAGTGGCTTTGCTCTACAGGACTAGAGAAGTAGAAGACAGCTTGCTCAAAGTCAGCTGTTCAGAACAAATATCCCTTGACCTACAAAGTTCAGCCAGAATACACCATAAATCACTGGGCTGCATCTGATTATAAATCTGTATCCCTGTACTGGCTCTGCAGAAATAATTTCCGCTGTATTCTCTGAGATTTAATTTTTAAGTGATTCTTCTTTGCCTGTGGACTCTATGGGGTAGCAGAGCTCTTTGTTGCTACAATTTTCTGCTAGCTATTCTGGATAGAAAAATTCTGGAGAGAAAAACCTTTATACAGAAGCATGCTACCAACCAATAAAATGAATGGCTTTTGGTAAAACTGATAGTGCTTTTACATTTGCCTTTTTTTTTTTTTAGGAATATGATCTATTACTCCTCCTGAAGTCAAGAAGAAACTCTCACTTCATCTCAGTTTTAAATACAGTTGATGAATTTACAAGCAGCAAACTGATGCACTTTTTACTGGTCAAGGAATACCACTGACAACTATTTTAGGGGTATTTTTTTTTTTTAATCAAAGCATGTGTGGCCTCTCCTGTCCTATCCTCCCCTCGGAGTAGTCCGACCTATAAAATAATTTGCAATACACAAATTACAGTAGAACAGATTTTTCTCAGTAACCTTGCTATATCCCTGTTTGTCAGGGTAGAGAGCTCACAGGAAAACTGACTGTTTCCTTCAGATTCATTTATATTCTACTTTACCAGCTTTAGTTTGCAGATTTCTTAAAGAAGAGTTAAGACAAATTACAGTTTCAAAACCAATATTATCATCTTGAGGTTTTGCTTTAGAAAATAAGCTGATTTTTAAAAAATTAATTATTTCAAATTATATTTCAAATAGAGAATTACTGTTTTATTTTCTTTTTAAATAACAAGAATAGTAACTTTATCTGTGGATAGTTAGCATCGATTTATTCTCGGTAACACTTAGAAGTATATGGTATTACTTAAAAAGGAGGTTGCATGTAATTGTCAGATAGCATAACGTTATTTGTCACTCACCACATGATTTTACATGGTATCTAAATTACATTATATTACTTAAATGATATACCTCAACATAGAATTAGCTGACTATTTCTGCCTTTACCTCTCAACGTATTTAACAAGTTCCTCTCCCTGTCAAACTTAACCCACGTATAAAATAAACACTACAAAAAGATCTATTCCTGCCATTGATGTTTGCTAACATTTTATTTAGGACTGTTGACACTTCTCCTATACTACTGAGCTTGCTGGGAGGAAAGACAATGGTACATGTGTAACTGATGGTAAACAACAAATCGATTATTTTTTAAAGAAAGAAATACTCCTGTAGGGAAAGACAAATAACACCACAGAAACAGCTAATGTAATGCCTGAAAATTAATGTAACAGCTTAGGCACAAGCCCACAGCTTTCAAGCTAGTCCATCATGATATTTTCTGAAATACCAATATGCTCCTACCACTCCACTAACCCGGGGGCTGTGATCTGGTTTCTCAGAACTAATTAGGACTTTAAAATCCACTCTGCATTTTATTATTAGGATCTCTGCACTCTTAAACACCTTTGAATATCTCAGCAAAGCATCTATCAAGCACCAATGGGGACACTTCAGCATAAACCAATTCAGCCAGTTAGCGTTGGGCGGTGAGGTCTGAAAAGCTTCTCCTGCTATTCTAGCTCAACTTGAAAAAGAAATGCAGTGCAACTAAAAATGAACAAAGATTATGTCATTTTACATCATTAAGAGGTTATTAAAAGTTCTTTGAGATCGTGTCCTCAGTTCACCTCATAGCATATTTCTAAGGTGCATTTCACTCAAGGCTTATGTATATGCAGTTATTTAAACTCATTGTAAATAAAATATGAATTTTTGAATATTACTGGAAATTACTTCTATAAAATATCTAATAAAACCTTCAAAACAAATGCATAAAGAAGTATCAAGGGAAACATACTTTTTCATATGAATCTAACCAACAAAGTATTTTAATGAGTGCACATCTATTAAGAGAATTCTCAGGATACTGTAATTATTATTCATTTTCTAGAATTGTTTCACCATGAAGCTTTATGCTACTATGGGGACTTTAATGTTTATTTTTTGCGACGGCTGCGTTGACTATTAAAAAGCAATTTGGCTGACATTTTAAGTCTTTTGTTGCCAGTTTTAATTGGATTGTTCACCAAGCATCAACTCCCCCGTTAACTGCAAAAATTACAGGCCAACGTCAGTTTATAGTAATGACTCTGTAATGATTTTATCCTGTCAGTAAGCCAGCTTCATATGGATGTATGCATGATTAGTTTCATATCAAGACCTGTAATTAAATAATTGAAACTTAAACTGTGGTGGGTTGACCCTGGCTGGGTGCCAGGTGCCCACCAAAGCTGCTCCATCAGACCCCTCCTGTGCTGTACAGGGGAGAGAAAATATAACAAAAGGCTTGTGGATCAAGATAAGGACAGGGAGAGATCACTCAGGAATTACTGTCATGGGCAAAACAGACTAGACTAGGGGGAAATTAGTTTAATTTATTACCAATCAAATCAGGCTAGAATAATGAGCAATAAAAATTAAATCCTAGAGACACTTTCCCCACATCCTTTCCTTCTTCCCAGGCTCAACTTCATTTCCAATTTTCTCACTTCCAATTTCTTTACCTCCTTCACAGCGGTGCAAGGGAACAGGGAACGGGGATCTGTTCATCACACACTGTCTCAGCTGCTCCTTTCTCCTCATACCCTTTCCCTGCTCTGCTGCGAGGGAACAGGGAATGGGAATCTGTTCATCACACACTGTCTCAGCTGCTCCTTTCTCTTCATACTCTTTCCCTGCTCCAGTGTGAGGTCTCTCCCATAGGAGACAGTCCTCCATGAACTTCTACAGTGTGAGACCTTCCCACAGGCTACAGTTCTTCACAAATTGCTCAAGTGTGGGGTCACAAATTCGACCGCAAACCAGCTCCGGCACGGGCTTTCCATGGGGTCAACCTCCTTTGAGGCACCTCCCTGCTCCAGCATGGGGTTCTCCACGGGCTGCAGGTGGGTATCTGCTCCAACACAGACCTCCATGGGCTGCCGCGGCATGGTCTGCCTTACCATGGGCTGCACCATGGGTGCACCGAATCTCTGCCACAGAACATGGATCATGTCCTCTCCTCCTTCTGCACAGACCTTGGTGTCTACAGAGCTGCTCCTCTCACGTTCGCACTCTTCTCTGGCTGCAGTTGCAGAGGGTTTTTTTTTTCCACTTTGTAAATGTGTTATCTCAGAAGCGTTACCACTGCTGCTGCTGAGCTCAACCTTGGCCAGTGGTGGGACCATCTGGGAGCCATCTGACATTGGCTCTATCAGACATGGGGGAAGTTTCTGGCACCTTCTAACAGAAACTGCCCCTGTAAAACTCTCTGCTACCAAAACCTTGCCATGCAAACCTGATACACTAAATAAAAGAGTATCAAAGAGGAGCACACCCTTAACAAACACATCAGGATTTATCAAGCTACTCATTCCAAATGAAAAATAATGGATGTTTTGAAGTCAAACACTGCAAGAAGTGGTGGCAAGGAAAAAAGTTCTCCACACCTTTTACAATAGAAGAAATTTCACTTTAACCAATGCATCATTTGAGAGCTCACTGCAGTGAGTCTTTGCTTATCCTTCTTAAAACTGACTCAAATTACTCAGAAGTCATTACTAGCTATTTTTGTTTGCTTTCCAGACTAGGTACAGCTGCTTTTGTAATAATAATTGTAAGATATAAAAATAATTATACCTCAGCAGAAACTTACAGTACTTACGAGCAAAGAACAAGCCCACTAACTCCTCAGAAATTCAGATTCTTGAAAGAAAACATTATTATTCTTTGTTCAGCTCTGAATTTTATGCCAAACTCCTACATATTTCAGAATTTCAAAGAGAGAAAAGAAAAACAACCCTGCTTTTAGAAGATAACCCTTTATAAGTGTGAAATATCTGGGTAAATAAAGCCAGAAACAAAGCCATACAAGCAGGGCCAGCGCTTCCAAAGCAGCAAGTACCTCCTCATACTGCTCAAACTGAGCTCAAGAAGCTGAGGGCTTCTTGGAGAATCTCACACTGTATGGTTTTGGCCATCTGACATGAATGGTAACTTTCTATAGGCAGTTAAACCCTAATTTGAGAAGAACTTAGTATTTTACATGTTTTGATACTTAGAAAGTCCAGGGGGGGAATAAACCTGACCAAGGGTTTTGACTGTCTTATTAATAAGCACATCCGCACTACAAAATTTGGGATAGGGTGCCTCTGTAAACTGAGCTGCTACGTTTATGCGTTTATGGATTTCCATTAAACTCAGACCTCAGACCTTGTGTTATACATTCAGTGAATGTTCAGGCAAATTTCAGCAATTTATAGCAACTTAAAAGAACTTATGTTCATCTGTTTCCAGGCTTGACTTTTATAGACTATAGTCACCTAGTAGAAAATATTAACCTACTGGAAAGTCAATAGATTTTCAAGATTGCTTCATTTTTATGTACAAAGAGCTGTATGTCACCTAGAATCATTCATTTTCCTTTTATTGCCAGGATGATGGGCTTTAAACCCGTTCTGACCAAAATTCTGAGCAGATGGCTTTATTTGAAAGATTTAGGGGTACATTTAGAACCCATCTCTTTTCCCAGTTACAACAGCAAGATATGGAATTAACTCCATTGATTCCAATTATGTTATTCTGCCTTGGTTTGCAAGATGTAACTACAGAAGCTAACAGACCAATAGGCCATAGGACATATCTATTTTCTATTTATGTTTAGAAACAGAAAATTTGTCACTTCAAAATATCAACTGTGGAACACCACATGAGGTTGTGAATGCTCCATCCCTGGCGGTGTTCAAGGCCGGGTTGGACATAGTCTTGGGTGGCATGGTTTAGTGGGAGGTGTCCCTGCCCATGGTGGGGGGGATTGTAACTGGATGATCTTAAGGTCCTTTCCAACCCTAACTATTCTATGATTCTATGGTTCTGTTCCAGGAAAGGGGTTACTGTATTTGTCATTTAAAAAGGGATGAACCACTAAACCAGACTGGCACAAACTTATTCAAAGTCCAGCAGAGGTACGTGAATGGATCATACCTCAGTAATGAAAAGTGACATTGTCAAGCAGAGGGTACCTCAAATTGATTGCTGAGAACTAAATTAACTCCAAATACTCAGAAAATGGACCTGGGTACGTCTGTAAAAAGCTCAATGAAGAACCTCTTTTCTATGTATGGAAGGAATGCAACAACACAGAAAATAAAGCAAACTGGACAGAAAGGAAAAAGTCAGTATTAAAACACTACACACACATCTCGTGGAGTATTTTGTTCCATTCTTAACCCCTTTTTCTTCTTCTGTCCCCTAGAACAATTTGGTAAAAACAGAAGGACTTTACAAACAAGTGACTAGATTCATGATGTGGAAAAGCCACTATGCGAGGAGACACTAGATAGTGAAGTTTAAAGAGAAGCAAGGTGTAAAAGACAGAGACGTAACAAAATGAACTCAGTAGGTATGCAGTTATTTACATTCACAGTAATAGTACAGTTGATCACTAAATGAAACTGTTGGGAGAGAAACTTAAAACACATAAAAGAGGTGGCTTTCTTTCCATTACTGTTTTTTAGCAAGACATTTAATCTAGGAACTTTTTGCTACAACCTACCATCAAGATGAGGAGGTTGAAAATATTTTATAGGTAAAATTTTATAGAGATAATTATTCATCCACACACACAATATACAGAGACACCTAAGTTTATCTAAATAGCAAACCTAGACAGGAAATGAAGCATTTTTAAATGTGTAAGTACATAATATACATATGTATATTTTATACATACACAAAAATCTCCACTGAATTCAAATCCCTGTGGAAAGAACAAGAGTTAGACTGCTATGTGCTCAGTTTATTCACAATGCTAAATTTTCATCATCTTGAAGGATTTCATTTCACATATATTAAAACCACAGCACAGACAAAAACTGCACTCACTGCGTGCTTCATGCTCTGGCCAGAGAACCTCAATCAAATTCCAGCTGTTGGTGGATTTTTATCTACGTGACCAGGTCAGCCCTGGTTTAGTCAGAAGATATTTAGGGCAAACAAGGTGAGTATATCATTTATTCAGACAACTGATGAAACATGTTTAAGGCAATCCATTCTCATGGCTGAAGAAGAATAATGGAGCTGCCCTGAAGTCATATACCACCAATAATGCAAAAACTAGAGATGAAATACTTCAGTTGCAGACCTTGGACTGAGCTAGGTATTTACACATAAAAAGCAGTTTGAAACTGAACACACATAAGGAAACCATGAAACCAATGCTATAGGATTTATTGTCTAGAACAGAATAGTAATTCCAGCTTCCTTCTGATCCTCATTCTGATGATTAAACTCTAATTTTGATGCTTACTTGCAGTCTTTTGAAATACGTGACTCTTGACAAATACTGTAAATCACCTCATATAGGTTTTGTGAACAATACAAATAGGACCACTGTGCTTCAATCTGGCTGATGCAATAACTAGGCAACAAAGGATGCTCTGCCAAACTCATCTCACTACTGAATAACAGAATAATCAAGGAAACTAGGGTAGAACAAATAGTTCTGTTCATATAGTTGCACTGTGCTTTATATACCTGCCAGCCTTTATTATGAAATATGCAGACTGAACACAAACAAAGCAAAAGTATCAAAGAGGTGGAGGAAGGAGTTGCTGATAATACATGCTAGAGTTACCTTTTACTAAAGAGGATGGACAGATTGTGTGAAGATCAGCAGGCAGTTTCAGCTTATGCAATTTCAAAATGACCTTTTAAAAGTAATTATTAGAGCTGGGTTGTAGCATACAGATGAAATTGTATTCTTCAGCATTACATGCATTCACGAAGTAGAAACTGTGACAGAAAAATGCATCATCCTCATCAAATAGGAGAGGGCCACTCAGATACAGCTTTCCTCCTCCTCCTCCAGTTTGTTTTTTAAAATCGCACATTGAAGAAAAAAGCAACACACCACATATCTATCAAAATAAAGCCATCCTATTGTAGAGAAAATACATGGCTGAAAAATGTATGAGTAAACATGTCAACGAATTAGTTCCAACTGAAGTTCGGAACTGAGTATAAAGATATAATAACTATGACAGCTGTATGGTATTTCATAGTCCAAATTTGGATGAAAATTTTGCCTAATGCAGGAGGGAATATCAGATGGCTGCAGAGACACTCCCAGGCTAGTTTACAGACTGCAGTGATCTCCAAAGCCCTAATTCTGTCCTGTTGATTAGACAGGAAATAGAGGGAAGGGAAAGATCTGTCACCAGCTCAGTTCTGCAGTGCATGTGCCAGCACCCATACTCACTCTGTGTGCTGCTCCCTGAAAGGCTGTAAAGAAAGAACTGGTACCATTGTCTGGGACACCTGTAGAGCTAAAATTCATCTCATGCGAATACGCTTGCACTTTGGCAGCACAAACATGATTATCACAGAATCACAGAATAGTTAGGGTTGGAAAGGACCTTAAGATCATCTAGTTCCAACCACCCTGCCATGGGCAGGGACACCTCCCACTAAACCATGCCACCCAAGGCTATGTCCAACCTGGCCTTGAACACTGCCAGCGATGGAGTATTCACAACTTCCCTGGGCAACCCATTCCAGTGCCTCACCACCCTTACAGTAAAGAACTTCTCTCTTATAGCCAATCTAAACTTCCCTTGTTTAAGTCTGAACCCATTACTCCTTGTCTTATCACTACAGTCTCTAATGAGGAGTTTCTCCCCAGCATCCCTATAGTCCCCCTTCAGATACTGGAACACACAACCATACTGCTATATCCTTTATATTAATATCAGTGCTGCACAATACGTGACAGCATAGCTAATACAAAACCTACTTCATGAGACTGAAGTATATGACCGGAACTGCAGTTGACATTTATGGAATCGATCAGGCTCTAACATTAATACAAAGTGAAATGGCTTGGGACGTTTATCCGTTTACTGATTAGTGATTCATCTCCTTCCAGATGATCTCAGTATGACAGCACTGTGTATGCTTGCATTTTTCTCCATTGGGGAAGCATCAGCTTCATTTCACATGCTATAAAGGCAGCATTAAAATTACCATACTATACCTATACAAAACTAAAGCACTTCATGCTACTCTCAAAATTACTCTATTGCCCTAAAAAAAGCTCTCTCAAACCCCATAGCAACAGCAGCAAACTGCATGTCCAGTAATAAAAGGCCCTCCCCATTAGTCAAAGACACAACTGCTCCACTATGTTATATTAGTAGAGAATCCTTGACTGGCTGCTGATAAAGTGAATAATATTGTACATGTCAACACTGAATATCTAAAATCATCTGGAAGATTTCCAGCACAGATTCCATGAATTATAAGAAAATTCTGCTCTGAGTAATACCACAAATTCCAGGCAGAGCAGGACTGGAGGAAGCTGGTATGTATAAAAAGATCGTAAGTGGTCCCTGCATGTAGCAAAAACAGGGGCAAACTTGTCACTTCAAGCACAGACAATGCGCTGAGATGCTCCCTTCCCAAAAGAAGCCTAGATGAAATGAAGCACTGTCTTATTTTTCTTTCAGAGAAGCCAGGTGAACACAGGGGAACTGCCAGGTGCACTCTCTTGATGGGTATAGTAATGCATTCCTTCTGTCTCAGCCTCTTCCACTGGTGCAATGAAGCTCTTTATTTTCGGTCCCAAGTTCTTACTGTCAAGCAAAAGTGAGCAATGAATGGGGATACAGTTCAGCAGAGAGCAGAATTTGATTTAATATTCCTATAACACTTTGAACATAAAAATACACAACAGAAGCGCTAAGTCTTATAAAACCTGGCAAAGTGAATGCAGGGTGACAGCTTCCCTCGTCTTGACAGCATTGCTCACCAGACTCCAATGTGTATAAGCATAACCAGGCAATGCAGAGAATACTTCAGGGTGACAGAGGAAATGCTCCTCCTCACAAATCTAGAAAGCCACTCTATGGCTTTCATCTGGGCATGGGAGGCTCAGTTTTATTTGCTCTGACACACACGGGGACTTTAATCTTAGGCACTCATACCATACACCTACCACCTAAGACATGCCACTTTTAAAATGCAATTGGCACCAGCAATTTAACCTGTGTCAGTCACATAACAGGAGTACCTGACCCCTGTGCTACAGAGCCCCTTGGTGTCTGCCTCTTTACTCCAATAAATATTTGATTACTTATAAGCAGTGAAGTACGTCACAAGAGATTAGTATAGCGAGTGAGAAAGAGAGAAGACTAATTGTGTACCAGGTGTGAGGGTATCACTTCAAATCCTCTCCTTCACCATTATTCGACTTTTCAGGTGAGTAGTTTGACAATTGCCTTTCCTCCCTGAACCTCTTGCTCTGATAAAGAGTTTCACCTCCGAACAGAGATCTCTTCTTTGGGGAAATGTCACTGGAATTGACACATTTCCTGAAACGTTTGGGAGGAAAGCACACTTTCAAAGAAACAGGATGTTACATCTTAAAGCTCTACCACAGAGATACAGGCAACACTTTCATGTGAGGGTAAGTCAAAGCAGCAGATTTCTCTTTCACAGAGGGTGGTGGAAGTCTTGGAGGAGTTTTTTCTGACAAGGCACAGGGGCTCTCTTGTGGGGCAGGTGCCCAGGACAGTATGCCTGCCCATATGGAAGTGTCCCCAGTACTCTGCTCATTTATTCCTTTACCTAACAAAGCCAAGGTAAACAAAAATTAGGCTAAATATACCCAACAGAAGCTTCTTGTTGACTGCACTAGGAACTAAGTAAAAATCTGTGCAAATTCAAGTCTGTTTAAAATTTACCAGTTTCTATTCATACACAAGAGAAAGACTGCGGAATCTGAATGTGTCCACACACCATTGTGTGACAAACTAATTCTACTGCATAGCCCAATAAAAGACAAGATAGATGGTAATCCGCCTCTTTGTGAAGCAGTACTTCTCACCTCACACTGGAGAGATAAGAGACAGCATGGAAAGCTGAAAGGACAGCACTTTATCCCTTTGTTTGAAATTTTTCAATAGACAGCATGTTTAAGAAAAAAAAAATTTAAAAATGAAATGGGTTCTATTCAAATGCAGCACGAAAGAAACCGGTGTCTTGTTCTGGCTGGGCACAGTGACCTGCCCGAGCCTGTAGCTGAACAAAGGCATAAAGGCAAATGATAAACTTCCATTTTGTTCTAAAATATTTCATTAGGGAGCTAATTAAACAGACTGTACTCAAATGCAGCATATAAACAATACTGCATATGAAGGAGAGCATTTCTGGGAAGATATTAGCTGATAGCACTAATATAATAAATGATTTTTCTTCTCAACAGTTAGGAACAAAAAGCTTTTTTCCCCATTACCTCATCCTAAGTAGTTTTTCAAATCAAGCCCGTGTTCACATTCACGCTGTCACTGATAATGGATCTTGTGTCAAATAAGAAGAGAGTAAAGGACCTGATAATAAGTGCAATTATAAAACATCAAAAATGGTAGATCAAAGTGGATTTCTTTTATTCCACTGTGTACAGTCACTTCACAGATTTCAGTGTTCCCGTCGTGCAGTCCTGACAGGATGTATTAATTTTCTCTATTATCATAGCAACAAGAATGGCACACTTCAGAAAGCAGCTGACAAATGCAGTGCTTCATTATTACTCTGTCTTACTTTTATTCATTTTGTTTATAAAAACACTTTTAAAATCGCCTTCTCTTGAGATTCACAGGCATGGTGATAGCCATCAAATGGTTGATAACCTTGTGATGAACGGAACTCAGGGACAAACTCTCAAGCTTTCTAAGTACTGCCACCCTTCAAAAAAGAAAAATTCACAGCCTCCAAAAAATTCAAACCTGGTAATGAGTTTCTGTTAGAAGAACTGGAAAACTGTACCTAAATATTCCCACTCTAATCCGTCTTGGAACAGCATATATTTTCTTAATCGTTACTAAATTCTGTATAGGAATCCTATAGCACAGATTGGTAAATTAACATACACATTGCATTTGAAAAACATAAAGCTGAGGAGTTAAACTAGCTCAGCTTCATTCTTCCTGCCTTGGCCCCATGGGTACCATGACTCAACTTCTGGTGCTGCTGCTCAGGTTTATCACTGCAGTGACAGTTAGAGACTTCTGAAATGAAATGTGCATGGCAAGAAAATAGTTTTACAGCATTTTCCCCCAGGAAAAAATATGGATAGAGGCTTTGAGTTAGTTGTCTCCTCAATAAACTATGCTTACACTTCCATTAATGCTTGGAAGAGGCTATGCTTGTTTGCTGATCACAAAATGCTGCAGTCAGTACTGATAATATATAAAGGAATACAGACTCAAACATAAAGAAAGCAGAATAGGAGTTAAGCAAATTGCATAATATAAACAGCTGTATGCAAAATAAAGTTCTGAAGCAATATACTGTCATATAAAATTGCATATCCCCATTGAAGTGAATGATAACATTTTACACTAAACCCTAAAAATTATTAATTTGACATTGTCCTGGGTTCAGCAGTAGCAGTCATTTTTCTCCTTCTTAGTAGCTGGTGCAGTGCTGTGTTTTTGACTTTCAGCCTGGAAACCACTCATAACACTGACGTTTTACTCTGATCAAGGACTTTCTGAGCCTCACGTTCTTCCAGGGAAGAGGGGAAGCCAGGAGGAAACAGAGACAGGACACATGACCCAAGCTAACCAAAGAGGTATTCCATACCACAGCACATCATGCCCACTACATAAACTGGGGGTAGTTATCTGGAAGGGTTAGATCACTGCTCAGTCGGGCTGGGTATTGGTCGGCGGGTGGTAAGCGGTTGTAGTCTCTTCCCTTGTTATTTCTCTTATCATTATTATTGGTGGTAGCAGCAGTTGTTTGTGCTATACCTTAGTTACTGGACTGTTCTTATCTCAACTTGTGAGAGTTACATTCTTTCCATTCTCCTCCCCATCCCTCTGGGAGCAGGGTGAGGAAGGGTGGGGAGCAAGCGAGCAGCTGCATGGTTCTGAGTTACTGCCTGACTGAGCTTAAACCATGACAGACATGCAGAATTTCACAGGATTCTATTCTAAGCATGCATGTTAATGTAAAGCATCATGTTCAAAATGTCTACAATGTTAACTTGAATTTAGCTTGAATTTAGCGTATATTTGACCAGTACTGACTTTCATGACTAGGTTGAAAATGTAAATCTAAATTAACTAATTTGATTGACTATGACATGGCTGTATGCAGTTGGATATAAGCAGAGGTACTATACCATGCTGCTACCCCAAGGAGTAACTATCTTAAATATTGGTATAAAAGCAGATGCAGCAGTTTCACATCAGACCATATGAATACTAAGGCTATGACATGTAAAAGTGATTTACATCTTTACTATTTCTGGACTGCGAGACTCGCTATTGCTGGTACTTTGTAGAGTCATTTGCTAACATTTAAGCAAGTTATGATTAGTGCAATTTGAGTAAAATGCATATTGGACAGACAGATTATAGCCCTGCTGATATAGTATGTACAATAATTAGTACTGTGACAACAGCTAATTATTTTTAATTTTAAAATTGAAGGATTTTATCCATAAATATTGTGTCTGGAGTTAATAGATCAGTTCTTTACGTAGCCAAAACAAGGTGTCAGAAATTATGCATTAAATAAATGAATAATATTATATCAATATTTAAACCTAATGGAATGCCAACCAATAACACCAATGGACATTTAAAGCACTGCTGCAAAGTATAACTGACAAAATTAGCAGAGAAGGCACCCACATCATCATCCACCCACTGTTCTATGCAACACAATGAAACCTATTAAAAGACAAAAGAAAACATAAAAACTACCTCCTTAATATTCAAGAGATCTAAGATACCAACATGAAACACTGTTTCAACTATAGGGAAAACCATCTGCCTGCATAAGACCCAGAGTGAAAAAAAACAGATTCTCTATAGACTCAAAAAGGAATTACTTCATTGTTTTTCATAGTGCTACTCTTTGAACATGCCCAAATCACATGGCCTGCAGTTAGCAGGACCTTACTTATCTGCTAATGGTTAAAGTAATGTTTTGTGTAACATGAACACATACATCTAAGAATTTAGATAGCAGAACACCAAGGAAGCTGTGAAGAGTTCACTTACAAACGAGCTCCTGGCTTATTTCAGGCTAGAAGATCTGAGTTTAAAATATTCCAGCAATTCTGAAACTTTGGGAAAAGTGATTTGAAAGGCTTTAAAATTCCTAGAACAGGGTGGAAAAACCAACAGTGTTTCACTAGTACATAAAGGTGATGCACAATCTGCAGTGCTCCACAATGGGCAATGAAGGACTTACTCCAATACATGGCACTATTCAGCTGCCTCAGCCACAGGTATAATATGTATGAAGACAACAGCACTGAGGTGATTGCTGCAAGCATTAATACCTACTTTTTCTAGCCCTAGGAAGTCCATCAATAACAGAGCAACAGGTTCATGGACAAACAATAGCTACTGGCAATAACAGTGTAACAAAACCCAAGGCAGCCCACCCCTGTACCAGAAGACTAAAATGTTGGCCTGAGCTGCTGCCAAACTGTAAGGCCAAATCTAAACATTTAAATAGCCTAAATCAATAAGACACTGAGCATAATACAGGAATGCAAACAGTATTTATGACTCAACTGTTCAGAAATCATGAAAAAAGGCCCAGAAAACAAAGGATAGTTTTAAATTACGAGATTTTCTTGAAAGCTTTTATTAATTTTCCTGTGAATTCCTTTAGTCCCAACAAGAATCATTTAATGCTTTGTGACAATCAACAGGAACACTGTTACTTGAAAAGAAAGCTGAAATCCTCACATCATCCTGTCAGCACTGCTTCCCCACATGTTCCTCAGGGAGCAGGCAAAGCTGAGGAAGGCTCTGCTTGCACATCAGCCCAAATTTTACAGGAACCTCGGGTGTGCTCATCATTCCCTGGGATTGGAGCAACACACCGATTTTCCTTCAGCTCTTCCAATTTTCTGGCTTTACAGAAAATTAATAATTGATGCTTCATTGATTTGGTTATTTTGTTTTGAATGTTGCACAGCTCTTCCACAGCTAAAGCTGCAGAACACTCCCCAAAGCATTCACATTTATCAGTACTTCTCTGACTCACTCAATATCAGTTTATTAAGCCTTAATTTTTACCCTTGTGTTTAACATCAAGGAAGTTACTTTTTGATTGACTCTGAAGAAACAATCTTTAAAAACAGAAACCGAAACAAAAGCTTTCCCAGCAGAACAATTTTTAAAACTTAATGATACTAGAAGAAACTTCAGTTTCATTTACTTGGGTAGTAATTGCTGGGCGCAACAAAGAAGCCGTTTCTAGAAGAAGACTCATATCCCCAGCTCCTTTAAGTGCTTCTGCTATCAGATTAAATATTAATACAAACCAAACTGCACTGTTCAACTACTTTTTGCATTACTGTTCAGCAAAAGATCACACTATGAATCACAGATAAGACTGATGTCAATATTAAACGTACTGAGCTTTTCTTTAGAGTCAGTGTGTCAATTTATACAAACAGAAAGGTATTCATTTGGCACTTCAGATTTTCTTGAGCATCTACATCTCAGAATAATCATGAGATGAAAGAACTGATCAGAAATGGAAATAACGTATTTTATTTGACTAGCTTTCCATTAGATTAAGAACAAAAGAACCTAAAGAAAGCAGTCAGAGAACTATGCCAGACCATGTGTCTATTAAGAGTTATGATAAGCCAGCAGGAGTATTAATTTCAAAGTATGCTGTACAGGTGAGAAAACAGGTATTATAAAGATGCACATCTTAATCGTATTTCTGACATAAGTATAAATGCAAACATTGCTATACATAACTTATTCTGTGTTCTTCAGAATTCAACACCTTTTGCTTCATGGGGCAGAGAAAGATGAAGAACCAATAATTTTTTCAGCTACCTAATATAAACAGCAAAGAGAGAATCTATGACTTGCACTCAGGTGCCACAAGAAAAACACATAACCAGTGACCCAACTAACTAAATTTACAAGGTAAAGAATGGGATCAGCACAAGGTATTGCAAACTGACGTGAAGTGCATGGTCAGTGAATAAAACCAATAAAGTTTTCTTTGGAAGTGTACAATTGGCTTATCAGAAGACTTACTCTTCTAAATACCCTCCCCACAGCCATCTCTAATTCTCTGACACATATATGTACACACATGTTCAACTGCAACAGTACCCAAGCTTTCCTATGATCTATGGGGTTTGCAGTAGACATTATACCCTTTAGCTATATAATAAAATCCTAAGTCACACAAGGTGAGAAAATACATCTGACCTGGGTTGTTCTTTCTGCATTATCATTCAATCTCGTCTCTTCATACATCTAACCTGTCGGATGCAAGCATCAGCTTGAAGCCCTACAGTAATCAAGACTGAAAGTGGTAACAGATGTCCCCCAAAATAAGCTAAAGTAGTAAACCACAAAAAAGTATTGGTGACAAACGTGTTCCTGCAGGTTTTAATGCTTCTTTTTAAATCATAATTGGCACTAATTGCACTACTTACATGGTAATGCACACCACCTGGCCCCAGCTGGATATAAAGGGTCTAACAATGCTTTCCTCTCACCTCAATGACAAAGAATTGAACGTGTACAGTCTTATAGAGATGGGCTTGACGAATATATGGCACTAATAATTAGGACAACGTGAAAGCAATCTAATTTATTCATAAACTTTAAACAAGAGCAAAGCTACTGAACATTAGTTTTAAATTATTAAAAAACTATACTGAAGCTAAGCCTGAAACACAGAGATACAGAGGAAAAATAGTAACAAGAGAAAAAAGCTTGATTAATGAACTTGTCCTTTGACCTAAAAGAGGAGATGGATGCACCCACCAAAACAAAATAAGAACCAAACAACAAAACAAAACACAACATAAAAACCCCTAAACCACCAACCTGCTCCCCACCAAAAAAAAAAACAAAACCAAGCCAAACCAAAAGCCAAACAGGAGGAATCAAGTTACCTTGTGGACAGGATAGAAGTATGCAAAACCAATTCTATCTGGTTTAGCTGAATGGTAATCTACAACATACCCCTTATAATAAAAGCCTGTGTACTGCAGCACTGGCAGAAGTAAGTGCCCTCAGAAAGCTTCATCAATGAGAATAAAATGGTGTTGATGAAGCTCAAATTTGTGACCTACCTGTTTCTAACTAAAAAGCCTTCTTCCTACAGAATTGACCTGGACCATCTGAAAACCACATTTCTTCTTACTTATGTTTAAATCAGGGAGCCATTTCCAAAACAGCTACTGTAATAAATGCCAAGATAATTTACTTTATATCTTTGAAGCGCTTTCTGCTTTTTCAACAAACTTACAGATGTCATGCAAGTACTGCCTGAAAACGCTCATTTATTGTTGCTAATGACCACATCTTTGAAGTCCATTTCAGAACTCCCATTGTTCAGCATCTCACAACTAGAAAACAAAGAAAAATAGACAACTGCCTAAGTTCAAGTGTCTTACCCATGTTCAATGTAGGCCAACCCCTTTCAACTAACACTCACACTGCATCACCGGATGAAGGATGCTGCCCAGCTTCTGCAGATCATGTAAAATATAAGCCCTAGATATGCTCTAGTGAACTCTTTGTCTCTTCCGGCTGTACATTTAGATTTCCTAACAACTCCAAATGGACTTCTGTACTATGTATCTGCAGGAAATATTTGTTTGAGTTTTAGTTTTTAGTTCTGCTTTGTTTCAAAACCTTACTAATATCCCCTTGAACAGAAACATAGTTAACATGATTTGCTATATGCTGCTAATTTTACATTGTTAAGAAAAAAAAGCTTTAAATTATTTTTTTTCCCAATGTTCTAATTAGCAAACCCTTAAATATTATTTTAAGGGAACTATAATATTATAGTTCAAACTACTATTGTCCTATATGGTAATTATCAGGAAAAATGTGTGGAAAAGCTAAATCCATTCAATATCATCGTCTGGAAGAACAAACCATACAAAACTGCTATTACTGACATGCTGAGAAAATTTATGTATTAACAAATATATTTGCATACAATAAAACTCAGCTCCTGTCAACTAAAACATGTTCAGAATAACTAAATATAACCATGTTTAATATTGTACAAAATGGAATAAAAGCAAAACCTCTAAGATATAAGATTCACAATTGAACACAACCTCAAGAGTCTTACTCTGATCATACTTCAACAAAGAACAAATAGGGAAGAAGAGTTTAAAAGAAAAGGCCAAACATAGGTGGAGAAAGAATCATCATCTTTCATAGAATCATAGAATTGTAGAATAGCTAGGGTTGGAAAGGACCTTAAGATCATCTAGCTCCAACCCCCTGCCAGTGGCAGGGACACCACTAAACCATGTCACCCAAGGCTATGTCCAATCCCTTTCAGTTAGAGAAGATTTGTTTCAAATCAAAGTTCACGTTTTAACAAATGCATACTTCAATCAGGGCTTAGCAACACACTCTAGGAATAAGTACAACCACAAATCGTGATACATATGAACCAAACGTACAGATTGTAGAAACAAACATGGCTCATTTGCTCTTTCTACTCAATTAGTAGGAGTTGTTCCTATCTACAAGCAAGGTTTATGATACAATAATAGATAAATACATAGAAAGACATAGATGTTAGAAGGAAAACAAAGACTGCAAGAAGAAATCAAGTTCTAGAATACAGTCACACTACCAGCAGTACATTAAAGACTAAAGATGGATACAATAGGCAATGAGCTTGTATATAAACTATACACACTAAAAAGGTATGAAATTTGCTCAGGTTTTTGCCAGCTAGAGGTATCAACATTATTCTTGGTATGTCCAGAAGGAGATTCTTTTAATGCTGCTAATAAATTTTGCTTTAAGTTGCAGCCGAGATAGTATGAGTTGAGTATGCCTCTTAGTATTCATCCTAGGAACCTTTCAATAGCATTTTATTGTCTCCAGATGATGAGATGAAAGACTGAGGACACTTGCAGAATTAATGTAATTCCCAATGAAGAAGATCTGTGCAAAAATCATTGTTGCAAAGGCAAAACCACAAACACAAGTTAAAAGACTTACTGTTTAAAATAAACACAACAAAAAAAACAAAACCCCACAAGCAGTTCTTCAAAAGTTTCTGAAGTAGGAATTATCCAAATTTAGCCTATTAAATAGGAAAAAGATCACTGAATCCATATGTATACCCTTGTCAAGGACACTAAAGGGTTCAAATTGTGGTGCTACATCTCTCAAATGATGCAACAGAGAAATTACGCTCTAAGATGAACACAGTCTTGCTAAACACACAGGGTAGATCTGGGTGAGCCAAGACCTTTGAGCACACATACACCAACAGCACCACTGAGCCTTATGTCGGTATGTAATATCTTCTATGGTCTAAACTGACTTGAAGTCAGCACTGTTTCCTCTCACAAGTGATGGATCTGTTCCAGATGATCAAGGTTTTCCACTCAGCCATTATCTAATCTTTATACCAATAATTTTTCCAATAATCTAACGATAGTAAAACTACTTCAACACCATGGCTGTTTAATATATGATTTCTTGCGAATGTTCCTGTACATAAATATAGATATATTTTTACTAGAAAAAAGTAAAAAAAAGAAAAAAATTAACTTTGCATACTTTTTTCCCTCTAGTTATCTCTATGCAATTTGTTCCATTACTGGGTATTTGTTAGAAAAGACCAGATTTATGAACCTACTGTGGCCACGCAAACAGGCCCATTCAGTCAGTCCTAGAAAACACGATTAGAAGAGATACTTAGAAACACTAGATCATGACAGTGAGTAATATAAATCACTTATCATACTATACCACCCATTTTCTCAGCCCAAGTCTTACTTCAACCTTTGTATCAATGCAGCATAAGCATACGCATTAAACACATGCACACACACTGCAGCTAGAAACAGTTCTCTGGATACATACGCATAGCATGAACGCGATAATGAAAACATTGATAAAACCCCCTTTCATTCCTGCCCTGATTTTTCATAACATGATTTAGAAACACCACCAAAAGACATGAAATACAATCTTTA
>JASSUY010037774.1:40890-51103 GCA_032466535.1 Forpus xanthops | reverse complement strand
TGATGGGTTCAAACTGAAACAGGGGAAGTTCAGGTTGGATATAAGGAAGAAGTTCTTCCCTGTGAGGGTGTTGAGGCACAGGCACAGGGTGCTCAGAGAAGTGGTGAATGCTTTGTCCTTGGCAGTGTTCAAGGCAACCTTGTCTAGTGTGAGGTAGATGATCTTGAGGTCCTTTCCAACCCAAACCATTCTCCGATTCTATGATTTATGATAGGATGAGGTGGGAGAGACCCCCCACAGCGACTGCCATGAGGCTGGGAAGTTGGCCAAAGTCCTCAGTGGGAGATGAGCAGACCCCACAGCCTGACCTGATGGAGACAGGAGAGAATAATGGCTTTGTCTCATGTGCTTTGCTCTCCGTGTTGAGACCACATGCGTTCTCCAGCGGGGCTCAGGCTCCTCCACTAGAGAGTTTGCTTCAATCTTCACCTCTTGGAGTGAGTCATGGTTCAAATGTACACTCCTGTTAAATAAAAGAGGAGTGGAACAGTAAGTCATGAGGACTTATAAAGAAATATTGAACAGTGTGAGGGAGCGCTCACCATTTCAATGTCAAATAAATCTGCAAGAGGTGGATGAACTCAGCTCCATCTCTTTAGCCTGATGACAGTTTATATCTCTATGATGAAATGATTTGTGCACTGACCCATTGGTTCTAAACTGCATGTCCTTCAATGTCAAAACTCCTCCCTGCCCTTAAAAGCTGCATCTCCAAATGTTCCCTGCACAGCCACGGGCAGTTCCAGCATCCACCTCTGTGATACAATTATGTGCAGTAAATATTAGCACAAAGGAGTCCTGAATACCTAAGTCCTGGGCAGAATTAATGCAGTTCGTGCCTCTACTGCAGTCCAGACATATATCCTCAGAGACCAAGGATAACATCCTGAGCAGGCAAGCTTCATACTGGAAAAATGCACAGATGCTCTTTTGTCCCTCTATCCAAACCCTTCAGATTAGATGCACAAATCTGGTTGCCACTGCCTTCTGGAGGAGTACACTGCAAAACTGAGAGCCTGGGCAAGCAGGTCTTTGATATTTGAGCCTGTTTGAACTCTGCACTTTCCTTCCCTCACCAGATAATGTTGTCGATATCCCAGCGTTACAGATCTGCAGGGTTGTAACACAAAGCTATAAGGTATTAGTCTATTCTATAATGTACAGTATACATACTGTATACACTATAAGGAACAGTCTGTTCTGAGAGGAAGAACTCCAGCTTGGCTCTATGAACACCTAAGCCTATGTGCCTGTGTGGTTTAAAATCTCTGTGGCCAGATACGCCTCTAGGTCCACACTGTTTCCTGCTCCTACTATAGCACATTCACACACATTGGGGTTTTTCTGTATTATTTGCTTATATGAAATAACCACTCATGAGCCTGAGCTTCCTTTTCAGCTCCTCTTCCTAGAGGAGTTTTCACTCCTGTTATTTCTCTCTAAGACTCACAGTCCTTCAGTACTTAGGGCAATATGAACTGCATTCTCTGGCACATATGCTGAATCAATGTAATAGTTCTTCATCTCCACGTTAGGGGGAAGGTACCCCCACATACTGATGGAATGGCAGTCACCAAACATGAGAGACATGATGGATTTGGTTCTGGCTGTATTTTAGCATCTGTGACAACAAATGGTGCAGGACAACAAACTCTCTGGGTTAAGCATTTGACTCAGCAAAAACCATTTGAGTGGAAAATGTATTTCCTTTTGTGGTTCTCACCACCTCACAGTTAATTTCCCTTTGTCATTGATACTCTTGTCACTTCCCATGTCACTGATATTCTCGGATTACTCTGAGAAACAGAGAAGGGCAATGGAGCTGGTGCAGGGCCTGGAGCACAGTGTGATGGGCAACGGCTGAGGGACCTGGGGGGTTCAGATGGAGAAGAGAAGGCTCAGGGGGACCTTATTGCTCCCTACAACTGCCTGAGAGGAGGTTGTAGTGAGGTGGGGTCGGTCTCTGCTCCCAAGGAACAAGGGACAGGACAAGAGGAAACGGCCTCGAGCTGCACCAGGGGAGGTTGAGATGGAGCTGAGGAACAATTCCTTCCCCAGAGGGTGCTCAGGCATTGGAACTGCTGCCCAGGGCAGTGCTGGAGTCACTGTCCCTGCAAGTGTGCACACACCGTGGAGATGAGGTCCTCAGTGCCATGGGTTAGTGGTGGCCTTGGCAGTGCTGGGAACGGTTGGACTGGATGAGCTTGAAGGACTTTTCCAACCCAGTTAATTCTATTATTCTATGTTAGTGTGCAAGCACATGCTCCTTGGATCTGATACACCTTTCATACCTAAACTTCTGTTGTATATAGATGGGAAGGTTTCCATGGAGAACAGCATTGCTCAATCTAACGTCCTTCTCTAATTAACAAAGATCATTTTCTGCGATGTATGTGCACCTAATTACCCTTCTGAGTGATCACTGAGATGTACACGGAGTTAGCAGGAGCCTTGCTACTCACTCATCTGGAGAGACCTTATACCCTAGGGAGAAAAAGCAGGGCAGAGGAAAGCACCTGGAAGTCCAGTGCTGTGCTCTGAATGTATTCCCACCATCGAATGGGGTACAGCCAAGGGAGATACAGGCAGGCATGGTCTCAGGGCTCACATTTTAAACCAAGATACACGTTACCAAGTCAGTGATCAGTACAAATGCACTGTCTGCTTTTTGCAGAGGTGTTTACGTACCTCTCATGCTCTTTCCTCCGGGGCTTAGTGTGATGTCCCTCAGCTTCAACGTACCTCATGAAGCTGGAAATTTCCATTATCAGACACCCAACAGCTCAGGCACATTTGTTTCTTCCTCTGCTGATCTGACTGCTATCTGATTGTCTCCCCTCCTATTAATTCAGCTCTGGCAGGCAACTGAGCTCTTCTTGCTAAGCCTAGGAAAGGGAATGCATCATGTTATCCATTGCCATATCTGACCAGTGTCTGCTTTTAATATGGCAACAGGGTGCATGAAAAGGTGACTGCTATGCTCAGAAATGTGGGAAGCATTTGCAGGGAGGAGTGAAACCAGGCCAAGACAAAAACTGGGAATGGCTTGTGGTGGGTTACAGGACATACCCGTAAAGTTAGTCTTTTCCAGGTATGTTGTGTTGGAGTGTCATAGGACTGAGGAAGGAGAGGTTTTTTCCTGGCAAGACGTAATTGCATCTTGCAATGTAAAAGCTTAGAGGGCTTTTCATTTCATCTCTCTGTGTGGTACAACCACAGCACAACCACAACAAGCCATCAGAAACAAGAATGGACACTTTAATGGGATGGCCCAGATGGGCAGAGGTTAAACCAAGTCAACGAAGGAGATGCTTGGGCAAAAACTTTGTAGGACAGAGTATTTAATCCCAATAGTAAACAGGCAAAGCAGATTTGCTGATGGGTAGAGATCAGGTGCCATTAGTTATTTTCCAAAGCAAAATGATAAATGAACAACTGAGGCTTGTTCCAAAGCATGGTAAAGCCCCGGGCAGCCTCAGTGGGCATTGGAGCAGGTCGCCAGTACAGCCAAGCACAAGCTGATCTCAGCTACTGCCCTGTTTGTCTCTTTAGTTAGCTCTTTCTGCTCAGGAGGTGCTGAGGGCTTTCTGCTGATAACCAGCTCACAGCTGACACATCTCTCACCATGCTTGTGAGTGACTCGTGAGGGTTTGCAGCCACCTCCACCCTCACCAGCACTACTGCAAACCCTATGGGATGCTGCTGCGAGAGGCACTTGCTCTCCTCCCATCTCTCCCCCCTCCTCTTCAGTAACACACAGACTGAACCCCCCCTCAGTGAGTCACATCAACAGACGGCCCCGTTGTTTCTCAGGATGAGAACTCTCAACGTTTCCTGTCGACTGCTATTTTGGGAATATTAAGCCCGAATATCTTGGTGGAAAGGGAATTCAAAGGGCCATGAGCGCAGGGGAGGGAGTGAATGAACCCAAACAACTCAACACTAGAGATTGTATAATGCTTTTCTCCTAAGCACAGAGGGAGCTTTGATAGTGCACATGGCAACAAAGACTTTTGTCATGTAGAACATGATGAAAGCATCTCCATTGTGCCGGTGTTTGGTTGCAGGAGGCCGAGCTCATAGTGGAGCGTGAGATAAAGCTATTTTTAAGGCTCATCACTTTTTGACATCTCCACTCCAACAGTTCCTCCCCAGAGCGGTATGTGCAGACAGCTCTGTTGTGGCTGCTGCTTCTGATCTTCAGCCTCACCCAGCAAACATGCTTGGAGCACATGTGCTGATGCAAACTATAGGAGGAGGTGGAAGAGCATTGACAGGTTGAAATCAATGGGGACAACTCATCTGTTTAAGGTGCACAAGATCTGGCCCCCGGCAAGCAACCATTATGTTTCACACTAAAGCACAAAGGAGGTGAATCTGTCTATGAAATTATATTATTGTACAGCAATGTCCTTTGGTCATGATTCTGCAGGGGTTGGGCCATGCTGGAGACCACTATGTGGTTTTATTTGCTACCTTCTGCCTTAAGATCTCAAAGCAGAGCAAGGTTTGAACAAGTTGCAGATAATCAGGAGCAGTAAATGCATTTCCTACAAGAGTTCTTTGGCGAAAAATGGCAATATGTTGCATAAAAAATTGCATTTTAGAGTAAGATTCAGCTTTTCCAGGTCTGTGCAGCAAAGGCCTGCCCTGTAGCAGCAACAAGCCTTAATGTGGCCCTGGTGCTATAAGGATACACACACTGTCTAATAATCTTGAGACAGGGGAGACAACCTCGTTCAGATGGGGATTGTTTGTCCACGCTACATAGGAGTGCAATGTAGTATACAGAATATTCCCTGTAGAACAGTTACAGGGATGTAAAGGAAGATACTGGGGCATGTGGTCTGCTACTACCAAAGAGTGCGGTGTATATACTACGTCTATTTGGAATGCCACAGATTTCCCAAGTGCTCTTTCAGCATACAAGCAGATACATGGACACAACATGATGCCATTCACGTCCTTCTGTACAGTAGGCAGTGTGGTTTCAGTAGGTAAACCAGGGGCTGACTTTCAGGTGGACAAGCCATGGCTTGATGATGTGCCTGGAGAGACTCATGTCCTTTGTGAGTGGTATGGAAAGCCCAGCAACTGTCAATACCAGCTCAGGTGTGCTTGGGACATAGTCTGCAACTCAAGTGTAAAAGGACCTGGAGACTGATCCTTCCTGGGAATTCGGCAAGGGATTAAGCTTTCCGTGCACATAGTGCCTAGCCATGCATGGGACTGGCTGAGCAATGTTTTCCCTATGAAACTCAACCCTGCCTGGTTTCATGTCTGCTTGTATTTTCTAGCCCCACCTCAGCAAGGAGACCAAGCAGAGAGCAGAAGTGAGAAAAGGTACTTTTCTATTGAGCCAGAGTCTGCTTTCATACTGAAATAACTTGGCAAAAGAAGATGATTTTAGGTGACTACAACATCACGGTTTCTGCTGAATTGGAGTTTGGAGATCCTTTGATTGTGTAGCTGGAAAAAAAAAGGGAGGAGGGAAGGTTCGTGAGACCCTCCTGGGCCCAAAGCTGCTGTATGTAGTACTTCTTTGCCACCCAGCACAGTGAGTAGGAGGTTGTACGTAATAATTTCAACTTGAAAGCGAATCCTGATTCGATTAGAGTTCAGCTTCTGTGTTTGACTTCTGCATTTATTTGTATGTTCAAGCTCTACAAAGCATGAGGGCAGCTGAGTGAGTGTTAAACAGAGATGCTCATGTGCTGACCATCAGTGAACTCCATATTTGCACTGTGCTGCTTTGGTACCTAAGTCCCCTTACCGGGGAATGGAAAGGGAAATAGATGGCTATGGCACTTATTGCATTATTGTAACATATAATGGACTCCTCGATAGAGAAGAAGCTATTTGCTGACATGACTATTGAGCATAAATTATGAATAAATTAGAGCAAGTTGTAATCTGCTCATAGAGAATTCTCAGACAAAGGTGAAACTCATGAAAAAAATATTGGTTGCAAATGAATTGCTCAGCTCTTGCTCTTACTCCTGTGGCTCTGAGGGACCTTGGCTACTCATGAGCCGATAACCTTCAATTCCAGCATGGCAAGCTATAAACTCCTCTACATGGCTTATAGAATCAGGAGAATCTCAATTGTAAAGTATCTATGAATATTCATGCCATTCTTCATCTCCAAGTGACCTCAAAGTGGAAGGGAGCTGTAGTTGACAAGAAATCCAGGTCATTCTCCTCCCACCTTTCCTGTTGATGGATCTCATGCAAAAATTCATTTTGCATTATGACAGAGCATCAGAAAGGGGCTTAGTCCATGTGTGGTCCTAAATTTTGATGTTAAGAAGGTGAAGCTTATTTGTGTCTCTCCTATATATGTTTGTGGTGGCTAATTATTGCGTGGATGTGAATTCTGAAGTGGCCCATGTCCTCTCCCTGCCTATTCCGATATCAATAAAATAGAGATTATGATCTCTGCTGGTCTCACAGGGATGCTCTAAGACGAAGGCTTTTTGTCTTAGAAGAGAAGCTATAAAAGCTCATGATGTCTTCTTAGCGATACAGACCAGTCTGGAGCAAACATAACCATTTTCAAGGTGTTTTGGATGAAG
Organism: Forpus xanthops; assembly: GCA_032466535.1. Classification (NCBI taxonomy): domain Eukaryota; kingdom Metazoa; phylum Chordata; class Aves; order Psittaciformes; family Psittacidae; genus Forpus; species Forpus xanthops. The sequence continues at coordinate 44,528 of JASSUY010037774.1, read as the reverse complement.
TGTTTTGAACCAGTGAGGGACACCCTGCCCTCAACCTCAAAACTCAGGTGGTTTGAGCAAGAGCAATCGGTTCATCTTTAAGGCAGTTCTTGTGCCCTGGGTTTTGGAAGCTCTTTTGGAGCAGTGTGGCTTGGGATGGTGAGAATGAGCAGAATGACATTGTTTGTCTCTCGCATGTTTGTTCATGCACAAGAATCTTCTGCTTTCTGAGATCCTGTGTTCCACAACTGCCCTATGGCTGTGGTTGAAGAACTGACCCCTGTCACCCATGGCTGCTCCCACCACTGCTCCAGGTTTGGAACAGCCATGAGGGTCCTGTCCCCTGCTTCTCCCATTTCATGTTCCTGTGTGATTCCAGGGCTTTGTGTGATCTGCAGGAGGGCTTCTGCCAGCACTGCCTGGGTCTGCCAAAGCATGCAGTGACAGCAAGGCACCAATCCGTTGCAGGAGCAGCTCTTGGGATGGAGATGGAGTCAGCCCCATGGATGCGTGCAAGAGCAGCTTGCAGGGAGGATTTGTCTTCTAGTCATTGGCAAAAAGCTTCTGTAATCAAACAGAAAACTTTACTACTTTGAAGGGCAGAGGGTAAAGGTACTCAAGAGATGTGAAGGTCCATAAAGGTGGAATCAGAGTCAGCCATGAGTAAAACACAGGCTCTTGGGCCCACAATGTAAGTGGTTCATCACTAGTAGTCACATAACAGGTTTGTTTTCTTCCCTCACACTTCTACAGCATATTGCATATGAGATTCCACTAAAGAGATGACATGACACAGTATCAGAGCTTTTTCTTTTTCCATCTCATAGCAAGAATATATAATAATCTCTCTGGGAAGCACGTCTCAGGCTATCTCCAGGAACAATAGATGCTTGTAAGGCATCCAGTGAAGTCAGAATAGCTGGAGGCTGTGAGTCACATCACAACTTTCTGTGCTCGCATAGTGTTTCGCTTGCAGACTGATCTGAGTAGGAGACAGGAAATAACCAGCTATATTTATTTTTAATTGGCTAGTTCTCAAGTTGGTGTTTCCTTGAAAACCAGGGCTTGCCGCTTTGATTGTCATGCTGGGAAAAGCAGGATCATGGCATGGAAACAGGGGATTGTCTGTGGATGCTTTTGCTCTTCAGAGCAGACCATGGGAGCAGAAGAGGAGTACTGGGAGTCTGGAGGAGGCTTTCCTTGACACTACAGGTAGGGTAAGAAAGGAGCAGCTTCTGGAGTGCTCTAAGTGGTGCTCCAGCTTGTGCTACCAGATCATCACAGATCATGGAACCCAATTCCTGTTTCTCATGACTGGGTTCAATTAGAGGGAGACCCTAATATTTAGGATATACTTTGCTACCTATCTATGCCAGCAAATCTCGGGTTTGCTTAGGCTGGCTTTGGAAGTGAGATGGTGTTACTATACCTCCTTCAGGCTGGGATGAGGTCCCTAACTGTGTTCTTCCCAACACTGTGTGCAAAATCACAAAAGTGCTATATATTGCTCTTAATTATGTACTGTGTAGACTTGGATTTGAGGAGGATATAGAGGAGGCCAAGAGCTTACTGACGTTTGCTTTCACCCTAAAAACCACTTTTAAGCTGTTTAAAACCCTATCATAATGTACAGAATCATAGTTGCTGGAGAGGGTTTTCAGCATTCCCTATGAAAGAGTCATTTATGATCACCTGAATTGCCTGGATTTAGTGTGAGGAAGAGGAACTGAACTTTAATTCCAGGTCCCGTTTCCGACTGTGTGACTGTCACTCACATTCTGGGTGATTGCTGTGTGCTACCAGGCATAGGGGAGGGAGTGCAATAAGACACAGCCTTGACTAGAGGGCAAGTTACGGCATTTAAATCAAGACTTGGGTTGTCCTTTTTCCTGCACATGGTTTTAAGCTGGGTATTACGCTTTGGTGTAGGGGGATAGATATTTACCTGAGATACTCGGTTGAAGTCTACTTTGCTGCTAGTTTCAAGGAACATTTTTACCATTTATTTCAGTGTCAGGGCAAGAAAAGCACTTCAGCAAATGTTTTCAGGGAACACAAGAAGGAAAAAGCAGGATGCATCCAATGGACTGAGAAGCAGAGCTGCTGAAGTAGTTACTGATAAAGAAACCCCCTTTTATCTCCTTCCCCCTCCCCTCATTGCATCCTTGTATACATACTCGCTATCCAAGTGTGAGGACACACACTTGCGGTGGGGAATACTGAGCTCCAATGCCTTCTCCACCTGATGTTTTGTTTTGGAAGGGCCCTTCACTGTTGAGCTTTAGGATATTTTTGGATATCGACTCTCTTTTCTGTCAAAATTCTTTCACTCAGGTTAAAGACACTGGAATATGCACAGCAAAAGATAGTGAATATTTGAGCCAAAGCCTGCCCCTTGGCCGCCCTTGCTGCATAAGCACCCAATTATTCTCTCCTTGTCTGAGCTGATGAATATTTACCCCTCTCTGTCTCACTCCTTTTTCTTGTCTGAGACTTCCCCTTTCCCTATCACCCAAAACTAATTCATAGCTCCCTGCCAAAAACTCAACAGAAGGCCAGGCATCTCTGCCCAGTCCATCTACTTAGTGTGTTTTGGTTCATTTTGGGTCCACTCCATCCCATAGGATAACAGCACATTTCCCACTTACCTCTCTGGAGCCTGACCTTGTTCCAAGCTTCTTGCACAAGAAATAACCCATGCCTGAACCTCTCGCCCAAGCTTTGCTTCATGTGGATTTAACCCTGTCCTGGGTCAAAAACCAGGCACCCAAGGATGTGCATGCCCTAGATCAGCTCTCCGTAGTGGTACTGACCTTGTTCCCTTGTGCTTCTCCTTGCAGAGCTTAAGGCATCTTGTAGACAGTGTGAATGGAGGCTTTTCATGCTTCTCAGCTCATTTCTCTCACTGTAGGTGTGGTTCAGGACCTTCCGCCCATATTGTGGGGCTTTGGAGGAGAAGAACAGCCCTTTGACCATCTGCATCCTCTTCTGTATCGAGAGTAACCCCTGAGCCCAGAAGGGAAGCTAGCCCTGCATTGCCCTTTTCCTCTGATGAAAGATGTGGGGAAACAAAATGGTTTGGGTTGAAGAAAATGTTTCTTTGGCTCAAGAAAGTTTATTTTTTTCCTTGCTGTAAAAAAAAAGGGGGGGGGGAATGGTTTTGGACAGCTCAGACTGATTTTTTTTCTGCTTTTTTTATGGTTCTGGCCACCTAACTGAAAATATCAATTATTTCCATGGCCACAGGCCCTCTGCCAAACTGCTGCTCCTGAGTAGGGCTGCAGTACAGCTCTATGGATTTGTTAACACGGCACATTCAACCTCGGCTGTTTGGCTTCTGTACACAATGTTTTGCTCTTCTTTATGGCTCCTCCTGTCTCCTCAGAGCACAGTGCTAACACTCCCTGCACATCAGCTACCTGAGGTTTCTTAACCACTTGACCCAGTCACATCCCAGGCACTCCTCTTTCTGTAGGAGCTGCGCCCTTCTCAGCCTTTGTGCTTGTTCTTGGTGTTGTCATAGACTCATAGAACCATAGAATGGTTTGGGTTAGAAAGGACCGTGAGATCATCCAGTTCCAACCCCTGCAATGAGCAGGGACATCTTCAACCAGATCAGGGTGCCCACAACCACATCCAGCCTGGCCTGGGATGTCTCC